>JAVTVY010011654.1:0-57491 GCA_036873755.1 Hanleya hanleyi | reverse complement strand
CCAACCGGGTCTTGGAGATAATATTGGAATCATTTGGGAACCAGGACTCTGTTGCAAAATTGCAACGTGACTTTTACGATCGCCGACAGAGAGAGGGTGAGTTGTTGAGAGCTTACAGTCACTCCCTTCTTCAACTTCTGGAGCGTGTAATGAGACAAGATGGCCGCTGTGTTCCAAACCGAGAAAAGACATTGTGCTACCAATTCAGTGACAATGTAAGAGATGTGGCACTTCGCAAACATTTGAAACGCGTCATCCGAGAAAGACCGGATATACCATTCCTGGATTTGCGCCAAGAGGCAATCCGCTGGTCTGAGGAGGAGGAAGAGACCTTCCGGCCAAAACCTCATCAGAGTAAACCAGTGATCAATGAAACTGTTGCTGATGTACAGTCACAGGCAGATCCGATAGCACGACTGACATCTTTGGTTGAACAGCAACAGAAACAGATATCGGACCTTACTGAAGCATTAAAGCAGAATAGAGCACCACCAAGAAGAGATGATCGAAGGAAGGGGTTTCCCCCTAAGGATCGATCATGTTATAGGTGTCACCAGCTTGGGCATTTCAAGCGTGATTGTCCACAAAATGGCGGACAAAGCAGGCTGGCTGCTGGAACTCTGACTGGAGCTGGTAATGCTGATGTTCCAGGGCTACAGGCAACCAGCCACAGTGTTACTGGACTGGAAGACAACTCAGTAGGACAAGAGGATTTCATTCAGCGGACAGTTGGCAGCTGTCCCACGATAGCAGCCAAGGTGAATGGGGTAGCAATACAGTGTTTAGTAGACACAGGGTCTATGGTCTCCACTGTATCGGAATCATTCTTCAAGGAGAAACTGCAGACAGTGGTTGAGCAAACACCCCAAGCAGCTCATTGATTAACCCTTCGTGCAGCAAATGGGCTTGATATCCCATATATTGGATATGTGGAACTTGACTTTGAGATTGATGGGAAAACAATCCCAAATAGAGGAGTCTTGGTGGTGAAGGACACATCTAATAACCAGGTGACACCAGGCCTCCTGGGTATGAACATTATTAGTCAGTTTCCTGGTGATATGAAGACACTAGGTAACATCAGGGTTCATTGCAAACAGGTGTTAGGGGTAGCCAGAGTAGCTGGGCGTGCTATGGTGCCCGCTAATTCGATGAAGATTGTTGCAGTGACAGGTAACAGAGACATTAACCGTGATAGCGTGATTGTTGAGCCTCTGCAAGGGAACTTTCCCCATATACCCCCAGGGCTGTTGGTTACAAACACATTAACCAGGAGTGTGTCATCTGGACCATTACTCGTGCGAGTGGTGAATGTGGGTCAACAGGATGTAGTGCTTCCTCCACGGATGAAGCTAGGCCTAATTCATCGGACCAATACAGTGTTGGAGGATCATGAATTTGAGTTTGTCAGGGCCGGTGAAACGGAGGTGTCCGTTCAAAAAGTTACTGCTTCACCCACGGCAGAGGTCCCTGATCGTTCCACATTTCCAGTAGAGGTAAATTGGGAGAATTTAGAGTGCTCCCTCGATGAGAAACAACAGGTAGAGACATTCTTTGGAAATAACAAGGACGTCTTTGCATTCTCGGATAGTGAGTTGGGTTACACAGACTTGGTGACCCACAAGATCACCACCACAGATGAGATCCCTGTATCCATGCCATACAGACGTATACCGTCCCCCCAATTCTTGGAAGTGAAGGAGCATATTAAACAGCTTCTATCTCGTGGTGTTGTGCGTCCTAGTTCGAGCCCATATGCATCCCCAATCGTGGTGGTGAGGAAGAGAGACAATTCTATAAGGCTGTGCGTGGATTATAGACGCCTTAATGCTAAAACTAGGCGTGATGCATTTCCGATGCCAGACATTGAGCAATCCTTCGCCTCACTGGCAGGAGCTAAATTGTTCTCGACTATGGACCTTACCTGTGGTTACAACCAGGTGGCGATGTACCCAGACTCTGTAGAAAAGACCGCATTTACGTCACCAATGGGTCTATTTGAATATGTTAGGATGCCGTTTGGATTAACCAATGCACCAGCCACTTTTCAAAGGCTTATGCAGCAGTGCTTAGACGACAAATTATTTGAAAGTGTGATAGTGTACCTGGACGACATCATTGTCTATTCGAGAACATTACCTGAGCATCTGGAGCATCTCGAGTTTGTGTTTCAGAGATTAAGACGACATGGGCTAACGCTCAAAGCCACCAAATGCCACTTCTTCCAGAAGGAAGTAAGATTTTTGGGTCATGTGATATCGGCACAGGGAATCTCCACTGATCCCGAGAAAGTTGCATCCGTCAAAGATTGGCCAACTCCCACAAACGTAAAGGCACTGAGATCATTTCTTGGACTGGCCAGTTACTACCGGCGATTTGTCAAAGGATTTGCTAAACTGGCAGCGCCACTCCACACCTTAGTTGCAAGCACTCAATCAAGGAAACTAGATTGGGGTGCTGAACATGAAACAGCCTTTCAACAGTTGAAGGATAAACTCACCTCTTCACCGGTATTAGGGTTTGCAGACTTCACAAAGCCCTTCATCTTGGAAACAGATGCTAGTCTGCAGGGCCTGGGCGCAGTACTGTCGCAGGTCCAAGATGGGAGAACCAGGGTGGTGGCTTATGCAAGTCGTGGACTACGGCCGTCGGAACGGAATGCTACCAACTACAGTTCGATGCGCCTTGAACTTCTTGCACTTAAATGGGCAGTTGTAGATAAATTGAAAGATTACCTCTATGGCCAAGTGTTTACGGTGTACACAGACAACAACCCGTTATGCTACTTGACAACGACAGCTAAACTGGGCGCAGTAGAGCAACGCTGGGCTTCGCAACTGGCAAGCTACACATTTGACATCAAATACAAACCTGGTCGCCTTAACCGGAATGCAGATAGTCTGTCTAGGAGACCTGGGATGCTGGATGAACCAGAGGAGGTCGAGGATATCCTTGCTATCACGGCTGGAACGTTGTTGCCGGAAGATCTCCATAGAACGGTTGCTGGAGAGTCCCAATTACCTTCGAGCGTGGTGGCTTCTGTGAATAATGTTTTGGCTGTGCCATTCCTGAGTGGCGCTGAACTGGCTCAGCATCAACGGGCTGACAAGTCTATTAATAAGCTACTTATCTGTTTGTCCGACAACAAACGACCATCGAAGGATGAGAAGTCCCAGGAAACCCAGGAATTTGGATTGCTTCTACGGCAGTGGAATAAATTCAGTGTGGGTGGTGATGGGGTTTTGTGTCGGAAAATAGTTGATTCTACAGTTGGAGAAACTCACCAGGTGGTGCTTCCGCTAACTCTGCGTAGTCAGGCGATGCAAGGATTTCATGAACAAGCAGGTCATCAAGGCATAGAACGGACACTGGCATTGGCGCGAAAACGTGTATACTGGCCAGGAATGGGACGCGACATTGAGCAACATTGTCAACAATGTGAACGGTGTATGATAGCCAAGTTGCCACAACCAGGTATAAAAGTGACCATGAGCTCCTTACAAGCTAGTAGACCACTGGAGGTCCTGGCAATTGACTTTACGTTGTTGGAGAAAAGCTCAGATGGACGTGAAAACGTTCTCATACTTACCGACATATTTACCAAATTTACTCAGGCAGTGCCCACGCGTGACCAGACAGCCACCACTGTTGCAAAGGTTCTAGTCAAAGAGTGGTTTACCCGATTTGGAGTTCCCATGAGGCTGCACTCTGATCAAGGCCGCAATTTTGAGAGTGAGCTCATCCAAGAACTATGCAAGTTTTACGGGATCGTTAAGAGCCGCACCACACCCTATCACCCGCAGGGGAATGGACAATGCGAGCGTTTTAATAGAACCCTCCATAACTTGCTCTGCACCCTTCCCCCAGCAAAGAAACGCAGGTGGACTGAACATCTCGCTGAACTTGTCTATGTGTATAACGCCACCCCTCACTCTGGAACGGGATTCTCCCCCTACTACCTTCTGTTTGGCAGGGACCCGAGGCTGCCAGTGGATTTCCTGTTAGGGGCTGCTGACGCAACTATCAGTGTTGGCAGTGGAATTGGAGGATGGCTCGAAGAACACCAAACAAGGCTTAGAGATGCTTGGCAAAAAGCAGGGGAGCATCTCCACGACCTGGCTGCACGCCAGCGAGTCCGCACTTCTGAAAGGTGTAATACAGACAAACTCCAGATTGGACAGCGTGTGAGGTACCGCAACCATCAAGTTCGGGGTCGATGTAAACTAGCAGACAAATGGAGAACAGAGATCTACAAGGTTGTAGACATGGATGATCCGGTTATCATGATCGAACCGGCAGATGGATCCGGTAAATCGCGTCAAGTTCATCGGACTGAACTTCGGGTATGTCCTCAACCCACAGTAGTAGAAGAGCCTGTTGTACCAGAAACAGATCCACAAGTCACCAGGCATGAGACCACAGACACAGATTCGGACTCAGACATGGAAATTGCCTATCAAATGGCACCAGCTCACTCTGTACGTAGGCCTGAAATCGGTGCTACGCCGGCAGCTGCTCAGGGACATACACCTACTCTTAGGAGAACTACCAGACAGAATGCAGGGAGGCACACTAATCCGTTTAGAGAGCCCCGTTCTGTTTACCAGAGTAACTCTGTTGAAGTCGATTGTTCTGAAGCATCGCCAGTATCTACGGGCACTAACAAATCTGTCGCTTCAGACAGCCGACCATATCAAGATGCGATAATGGAGTTGACTGTTCGGCTCATGCGAGAAGCCGGGAAGTTGTTAGATAGTTCAACTCCTGGTCATGAGTAATTAGTGCTATGCTAGTATACTGACAAATGTTTGTGGTGTAACGGTCGAAAGGGACTTTCGAATTAAGCAGGGGAGTGTGTGGGCAATGTTTATTTGACGCTTAGAGTTATATCCCCTGAAAGCTACATTCTGTAAGACAAACGTTATTATGTCCCTTATACCGTCTGCTTCATATGATAGCTAATTCACGTACTCGCCGCCAGGCGGCATGATCTTTCTTTTCCTGTAAAATGGCGGGCTGTGATAAACCAGAGCGTGTTTGTCGGAGAAACATTCCACTATTTTGTAAACATATATGAACACTACGTTGGTTCAAGTACTGTAATCATAGACTGTGAGTACGATGTTTATTTTCATATAACTGATTCCTATATATTCACGCTAAAGTGATACTAATTTCGCTAGTTTCGGTTTGTTGACCTTTGATCAGCAATTACGTCATTTCATGATATGTAATGATATTTGTCCCGCTATGTAATTCTATTTTTCACGCTATGTAATAATACCTAATATGCGTACACAACCGCTGTTATGAACTTCAGATGTAGGGTAATTCCGGTACCAAATTATTGTCATGAGTCCGACTAAAACTCAAATTAGACCGGATTGGTCCAACTAATGTTTATGCTCTGCATAGGTTGATACCTAGTATTACTTGGATTGTAGATTACAGTGTGTTATGCTGCCATGTGCCATGAACTGAGGGAAGTCTCTGTGATTTATGTCCTGTCTTCCACTCTGCATAGATGGTATATCAGGGTGAGTTATTTCTGTAATGAACTACATGATACTATGTGTGTATTGGTACTTTAGGTAAGGGTTGAATATGTTATAAACATGCATCCTGTACTTTTGGTAATCAATTACCAGTGCTATTTAACCACAGTATGTTTCTTCAGGTATGTCATTGGTACATGAAGCAGACATGTTGCTGATATGAGATTTGTGCTCAGGGTTATATATGACTTTAAGGGAAATTCAGTTTATATAACTTTAACCCTATAATTGTCTAGTCAGTCAGGTATAATTGTCCAGTCAGTCAATATGAGCTTAGTCGACCTTGTATATTAATATTTGGTATAATCTTGGTTCTTACAGGTCCGGTTGTCACCCTTTTTGGTTACCGGTCAACATTGATTCATGTAACAACAGAATACCTTTCCGTCCAAATACCATGTGAATAAATGACTGAACTTTAATCCGGAGTTGTTGGTTCCTTTCCGAAACCCGGGTAACAGTAGTAATATATTGACCAATGAATGAGTGTTAGATATATATTCACCGAAATATACGAAACTAAAAAGTTCCGACCATGAATTCTTGCGACGAGGACTTGTTCCCACCAAAAGACACCCACATTTTGTATTCCACCACTCGATCTTCAGGCAGATGCAGGCGGGACCACGTGGTTATTGCGTGCAATGCCAATATGGTAATTATGTTTATTATCCTATTTCAGATAGGACACATGGTATAGGTCTCCTGCTGTAATCTGGAATGTGAATAGGTCTTTGGATTATGGACGCGGAAATTCTTTAATGGACGACGGCTGAATATTGAATGATGGACTAGACGCTTGTATATGGATACATTCCTTTGTTATTACTGCCCAAGAGGATTTTCAGACGACTACAGCGGCCTCATTTCACATTTATGCTTAGAACACAACAACCTAGGCATAAAGTACAGGCAATTCGAATTAAATTCACATACAGGTAGCTTTGGCTACCAGACCAAAGAATATACCATTGTGCCTGCTGAACATGAAAATGATGTAATATCAGGTACGGACGACTATCGCGTTTCAGTCACAACTAAAGGAGGGACAAAGAAAAAAAAAGCTAACACCCCTATAAAATCACAACTGGAAGAGGTTCCCTTGCGGCGATCGTTGTTCGAAAGTTCAACACATCCGGAGTGTCCTATAGAGGATATTAGCGTCCAAGAAGAGGGTGACTGTCCTGACGCTTCACTTGACGAGGACTATGATTGTTTAACACGTTGTTTGCCATTCGTTATCGAACATTTAAAAGCTGTTGGTCAACTGGATGCCTACAGGAAATGGTGTCAGTTAGTTGCCGATGGGCAATTTCCTTTAAACAATATATGTTATCTTCTTTTTCTTGACCTGGTTGAATGGATGTCAACCTCAAATACATCACAGATGAGATACATGCACAAGGAAACCAGGTTGTTTTGGCAAGTTGGACATAAACTGTTTAGGGGAAAGTTTCTTCGGTTTATGTCTGGTCCTCGTAGTCATGGAAAAGTGTTGGAGGGGACCCAGCGGGGATCCTGTACTCCGGGAGAATCTCGCATAAATTTTGCAGTTCCCGCTCTGCAAAATTTGCACGAAGATAAGAGATGTGGAATTTTACCTGGAGTGATGACTGAATCATTGGAAACGATTGCCGGGATGATAACCAGCGGTGTAGTGAAACTTGCTGTTGATGGGAAGAAAATAGCACGGGGAAAAGGAAGGTTAATGGGTGATATCGATTGTTGGGGATTCGAAAAATCTCCCACCCTTACGGAACGAAAACAGAGACTTGAGAAAGAGCTTTGTGTCATTGACGATGTTGCCAATGGAATTCAAAGTTATGAGAGGAAGGGCATTGCTAGCGTCCAGCAACTGCCAAATGTTGTCAAATCTATTGTTTCAAAGAAGTTGCAGAATGTTGTTCAGATTGTGGGAAACCGCATAAAAGATCTAAGAAGTGTACTGCTGAATGTCCAGTTTGGCATACGGAAATTTGTTCACATTGCTGGAGAATCTGAGAAAGATTGGAAGAAGTCCAGGTATGGGCCACTGATCAGCAGTCTTAGAGTGAGTAAATATGATATCGAACAGAGCATTGAGGCAGGACTGAATAACATCAACGAACTTTGCTTCACAGGTTGTACCTTCAATGGGACACAGCGCTTATGCTCTTTATCTGGTCAAGTGGATCTGACAAAACAAGACAACTATCATCATCTTAAGCAGGGAAACGGTGCCAACGACACGAGGTTTGTTAAGCAGCGAACTGAGGAATGGTTCACCATAAGGAGTAAAGCTGCAGTTACAGGAAGCACATGCAATGCAGCAGTGGGACTCGGTCAACTGAAACAGCAACAGGCACACTTTGACAAAGTAATAAAAGGAAAAGACATCCAGACGAAAGTTACAGATATCCAACAACAGAACATGGAATATGGCACAAGACATGAAATCGACGCAATAGCTACAGTAGTTGGGCGTATACTTCCTTTTATACACCCAGATATGGAGTATTTTGAGGAAGGGTGTATGCCAATGGCGTATACAAACAATGACCATTTCTTGGTGGCCAGCCCGGATGGTAGCTTTCGACAACAAAGTGATGCTCCGCCCAAAATGATGTATGAGACGAAGTGCAAAACTCCAAACAACTATTCCAGCTGTGTTTACTACAAAATTCCAAAGTACTACATACCACAACTTTTATGTGAAATGAAGAGTTATGATTGTCAAGAGCTCTTATTTTCTTGTTGGTCTGAGGAGTCAACCGTGGTATTCAACGTGTCCTTTGACGAGAATTTGTGGAAACAAATATGGGAGGAAATATGTAGGTTATACGGAGGCGAAAATGTCACAAAGCCAACGAGGTTCTCACCAGTCGTTGCAACTCTACGCGCCATGGTTGAGGAATTCATTGACAACAACGTATCTTTCGTTGGGGAGTATCCATCTTGTGTAGCTTCAGATGTACCCAAGGACACCCCGGAACAGGCAATTACTGGCATGTTTGTCAGCTCGGATAAAAGCAAGCCATATTCAGAGAAGGTGGTCAGTTTGGACAAATGTGAAAACGTCCTCCATGGCATACACAAATGGATAGAAAATGCATATCATCTATGTAGAAGTGTAGCAACTGAGATACTGCTGTTCACAGTGAATGATGTTGATAGATTGTTTCACATGGAGATCAACAATGCACAGCCAATTGCATATGCACTGAAAGGTCCTAGCATGTCCAATGAAACGGTGCGACTAATGATGGATCACGTCATTTCATGTTGTACTGCAAAGGGCCTAAGTGTTGTGGCCACATCCAGCGACGGACAGTGGCACAAATATGGCATTCGAGGAGCTGCGGGAGAGCCTCTGACCGCCTATCAGCTGCAGCGAGACATTTGGGCTTCAACACTATCTCAGCCAAAAGCAGGTCTTCTGAAGGAAATACGTGAAATGTGTAAAACGTCAGGTTTACAAGACTTAGACATTGAAAGAGACAAAGACAAATCAGCGTTCTCAGTGAGGCATCGACGCGACAAATTCTTGAAAGTGAGATCCGGGATAGTTTTCAGAAATAATCCGAAAGATGAAGATACCACCATCGACACACAACACGAAGAGGGTACCAGTTGCGCAGACCTAATCGGGTTCGTTCCTGAGGAAGCTGTACAGACTATCATACGCAGTAGTAATGGCACGGAAAGTCCGGATATCCTGCTGTCAACTTTGCACATGGACAAGGCCGATACTATGTCGTATGATGACATTCTTGACAACAACAATTTGAACCTGGACATGCTTTACCGTGTTCACGAAGAGGACATGGAAATATCAGGAAGTCAACCTGTAGATGAAGAATATGTTCTCCATGATCATGATAACACACCCACCACTGAAACGAACCAAATGCGTTTTTCGCAATCCGACGCAACACCTGAGGAACATCTGGGAGTTTATCATGTATACGACGGGATTCAGCATGAGCACAGCCAGCTACACGAACATCTAAATGGGATCGTTCCGTATGAGAACCAGCCAGATCAAGACTTAAGTGGAATCGTTCGGTATCCGCACAACCAGCGAGATGAAAATCTAAGTGGGATCGTCCAGTCTGCATTTGCTGTCTTGTATTCGAATACTCACAATTTGACTGGCATTGGTGCCAGTTTTGACCCGGACAAGTTACCTCTTCAAAGTTTGTATCTCAATGACGAGGGTCCTTATCATGGGCAGCCAGAGTCGACGACATCTGACAGTTCCTTCCATTCGGAACCAGAGTATGCTAAACTTTCATCGGTTGCTGAAGCAGATGCATGGACCCTGACACCTCCACAAATCGGAGATTGCATTCTTGATGACGGTAGCTTGACCTGCATGCTTGTGGCCTTGAAAAGCAACGCAGACGCATGCAAAAGACATAAATGGAATGAGATTGATCTTGACAGATTCAAGCAGCTCGTTTAATCTGAAAAAGATATCAATCGTAATTTCATGAAGTTCGAGCTCGTCGTATGTTTAAAGACAACACAGGCACTACTTGAAGAACGTGGGATACGATTCTATACCTCATGGTCAAAATCGAAACTGGTAGATTTATTTTCGGATCTGATCAGAAGCAACTCCCGTGACATGAAGAAATGGATACACGAGCCAACTAAACGGAAGCGACGAAATCCTCCAAAACTCTGGAACCTGTGCAGTAGAGTTGTAAACAATATACCAAAGTTGGCTTTGGCAGTCGTCTTGTGTGAAAGGAAATGGGATTCGCATTACATTAACTGGTTGGAAACCTCTCCAATTGCCAATGGCATCCCAGTTGGTAATGCACAGAATACAATCCAGTGGTTCTCACATCCCCAAACTACACATGACGGGAATGTAAGATTCCATTTCATTGATGCGTGCCACATACTGACTTGCCTACGAACGAAACTATGTACCACGGGGATATCAGGACTGCGCAAGGAGGCATGGGTAGCAGCAGCTGAAAGTCCACAAACAAATCTAAACGTTGCTGTGGTGGTAGAATGCATTGACAAACAGAGTGTGGCGTTTGCAAGGAGGGTATTTGGATATGACGTAGAATTATTCATGACGGAAAACGGATTCCTTGGTGAAGGAAATTTTGTTCGTCTCATCAGGCGCTGGTTTGAAGCTGAAGACGATGCAGGCATCGACGCAAATGATCAATGCGCGAGGAGACTTGAACTACGACAATGGCTACTGGATGGGAACAATTTTGGGATCTTTACTCCAAAGACACAGTATGTGAAAGGCATCCCCGTTACTACGTTTGAGTCACTACTTGTACACATTGAGAGAAAACTGCAGATATTCCCATTCGTTCCAAATGGAATGTACAACACAAGAGCACTTGGGACTCAAGAAGTTGAACAGTTCTTCAGTACAATGAGAGATTTGGATCCTTCAGGTTCGGGAACACCGAAGCCCGATGACATACCAGGGATGATGGCTACTGCAGCAGAACTAGGAAATATTAGACTGAATCCCGACAGGTAACCACGCTATTTATTGCCAGGGGCATTCTGTATGCACAACCATTCCACCCTTTTCCAACCCGAGAGGCAAAATCCAATCTAAAGTATGAATAGAAAATCTCAACGGCTCCACTCCCAATACTTCAGAAATATTTGAAAGCTTCACAAGAGGCAAATGCGAGATATTTAGTAAGAGTATATTCGTGTATTACGAGCACAACACTCATCAGGCGATAGATATAATAATCATTTTACATACTTGAATATCCGTGCAACAACTGGCACACAATGTCCATTAACCGCACATAAAGATATTTCATGTGTATGTCATATTATAAATTTATAAACGGATGTTGCATGTTTGTTCACTTTCAAATTATTCACCAATGTTATTTGAATATGTTTGTTTAACAGGGGTTTCCATATGCGGACATGTGGTTCTACTGTGTATCCAGAATCGACATTTCATCACGGCGACGAGAGCCGTGTTGGGAACGGGAGATGGATAGCTCCAGACGCTCGAAGCATTCGGTGCATTACTTTCCAGTGAGTTTACTTCATAGTTAATTGAACAATAGAACGGTGATTTGGAATGATGTGTAAAGTTTGAAAGGAAGCCACATTTTCTTGAATGAGAACAATGAATTAGCTTGAGACGACCGGCTCGAGTGAAAATCGAACCAACGACCCCAAAGACGGACCTAGCTATATTACCCTCAATAGCTGGTCTGCATGAAATTGTGTTCCAAAATTATATCTTATTTTCATATCTGTAACGACCTCTGACGTCTTTTTTTCAGTGATCATTTCTTTGACCGACCAGAGCGTCAACGATGTAAATCGAAGAGGAGAAGTGGAAATGTTAGTCAACCAGATGGACCTGCTCATGGTGAGCGAGGTGTCCGACAGTACCACAGACGAGACGATTCGAAGATCCTCGCACATTATCGCAAAGGCATATCGCAAGCCCCACTTTGAACACTTGGCTCACATATGTCAAAATTAGATTTTTGAATTTTAAAGATGAATCGTACTTTTTCTATGGACCCTATCTAACGGACTTTTGCTAAGTCTCCCTACCCAGTATGAAATTAAAACAAACTGCGATCGACTAACACTTCCTCGCATGTCTTATTTTGTTCGCCAGTCTCATCGTGCTCATGGATTTTATTTACGCAGGTTTATGCTATTCTGCCAAGCGCAGAATTGAGAAATGCTCCGTTTCACAGGCTCGCTTCACTATTGTCCCTGAATCCAATTGCGACCTTCACGACGATACTATGACGTATACGGATACCCCTAGTACACACGATGATACGTTTGAATCCGAACTAACGACCCCCTAACTTCGACAAATGAGCTAACTACTTTCCATATGCTCACTCTTTATCAATGGAGAAAACAATCTCTAAAGCATTCTTTTCAACGCCAGGTCAACAAAGTTATCATACAGAATAGAAAGGCTATCAGAACATTCGTCAAATCTCGATTTTAGTATTTATGGTGTCGGTGTGCTGCTCGAGAATACTCTCCGAAAATCTGTTTGGTGGCTGGGGTATTATTATGCCCGAGTAAGGTGGTTGGCCATGTTCAGCAATATGGTGATCGCTACTTCTGACACGTCGAAAAAAATGGGCAACCAAATGGGTGGCCTGTTATGGTCCCGCGTGGATCCCGTCAACAAAAGAAACGCCATGGGTTTAGAGCAATTATATATTTATTTTTAATCTCCATATTCGTCACATTTAAGGTGATTCAGAGAATTTCACCTGCATTTGTTTATTCTTGTGACTCGAATCATGCATTCATAACGTAGGGACAAGAACGAACAAAGTCATATCTTGGCTAACTGCGGGCAAGCACACGAGACTCCATGCACATTCAGAGCAAGCAAACTGCAAAGAATTCTGAATTCATAAAAAAGTCCATTCTTATTAAGCAATCGATATAACTTGAATGTAGACATTATCAACCCCTCCAATCTATGAGAGTATTAGAGAAAGGGCACGAAACCGCATATAGACCCTTGAAATTTACATATTACTTTAGCGACGTCACTTGCGGTTCTGGTCACGTGATCCGAAGTGACATTTGACCCTGCGCACGATGTTAGCCGATATTGTGCGCATGCGCAGGGTCACGTGATCGGAATCGGAAGTGACGTCACAAAGGTCGTGCAAATTACGAAGGTCAATATGAAGTGGATGCCCTTTCTCTATTACTTAGGGGTATAAATTCAAAAAATTGGATAAAAAAAAACAGGCTTGGACTTGGTCTGCTTGAATGGGTTGATAGGATTACAGGCTAAAATAGATTGTGTTAATTAAACTGAGATACGGTAACGGCTGGTATCGAATATGATACTGTGCGGTATGGGAAACGTGAACATCGTTGTTGGCAACGAGGCGGCCGCTCCAGACAAACACCGGAAAACCCGTCCAACACCGAATACAGGGAGAATTGCACTTGATCTAGACCCCATTAATGACTTCATGTATTGTCGTCTACTATATAAATACCGCAAACCAATCGAACAGAAGGAGTACTTTTCTGTCAATCTATCAAACATTCAGCATGTGCTATAACTTGAGTAATCGAGCTACAATTTGGCATATCGTATTTATCACATACAGAATCATGGTGCGCGGTAATAGAGAAACCCACGAGTACAAAATTCTAGATTGTCTCGCATCCTGATTAGGATGGTGATACACACGGTGTCCCAAATTGCAAGTTAGTACACCGAATGTTTGATAGATTAAAAGAAAACACTTTCCGCTTGATATTGATCAGCCGTTGTCCTTGTGTTTCTCGTCTGTGATTTCCAGTGTTCGTCGTATTTTGCCGCTGTTTGTCGTGAACGGCATAACCGTTGCCAACAAAGACGCTCACGTTTCTCATACCGTATACGTTATCATATCCGATGCATATCCCAGCCATAACCGTATTTCAGTTTAATCCACATAATCCAATTTAGCCTACAATCTTCTCACATCCAAACACTCCAAGTCGCTTTATATGGTTTTATATCCTTGTCTGCATTCCTTTCTCATGTGTGGAGGGCCTCATTACTAACACAAATTGGGTTTGGCATAATGATTTTAGATACCGGACCGGAAGTAATCAATCAGCTCAAGTTAACAGTATACAGTACGGTAGAATAATAGGCAATAATCCGATATAACATTCTACACTAAACAGGAATCTCTTTTGGTTCAAAAGTTTTCAATCCACGAAAACAAATTCTGGTCATCATAGTAAATTCAGATACTGAATAAGCAATTAATTTCATAATCATGCAGCAGGCGATTAATAGACATTATGTCAACATAATTAACAAGGTAACCCTTACTGATTGCCAATCCGCACCAACACAATGTTCTTATACATATAACACAAATTGGGATTGATCTTAGATACCGGTAACGGAGACCAACAATTAGCTCAAGTCTCTAAGATGGTAGGTCTACACGTCGATTAAAATACAGCAGCATAATCCTAACTAAAACATGCATCCGTTTCGGTTTAAAGTTTCCATTACACGAAAACAAAGTCGGATGCTGCACCACAATAGGCTATAAAAATCGTCAGAACTTAACACAAGACTTCGGAATAACAAATTGATTTTCAATTATGAACATAGCGAAATTGGCCTCAAGTCCATAAATGTATACTGCGACTCGAAAATTACCGCTAGGCCCACTAATTGGAATGGCTTTTCATGTGTCTGCGGAAACTGCCCCGCCATTTATATACTTTACCACATTGGCAATGATATCTCTTGTTGTTGTGGTCTGCGGCAATGTGGTCATCTCTTCCGGAAAGAGTGGCAAAAGTTTTGCCACATGTACCACATTTTATATACCCAGTAGAACAAACTTTTTGGTGACGGGTGAGAGAAGCCTTAGTGCTATATTCTCGGTCACAAGTTTGACACGAGTGTGGCTTGTTTCCGATATGGGAATTTAAGTGGTCCGCCAGAAGATTTCTCCGTGGGAATCGTCTCTCACAATCAGTATAAGGGCATTGTAAATCCATTCCAATGTGCGTCTTCAAGTGCACCTTCAAATTGAATTTTCGGTTAAATGATCTTCCACAAGTGTCGCATAAGTAGCGTTGACTGTGCTTTGCCGCCATGTGTTCTTGCAACTTCTCATCTGTATCAAAAAACAAAGTACAACGTCCACAATTAAAGGGATATGCGCTGTCATGCGTTTTTCTGTGTCTCACCAAGTGGTCTTCTGTCTTATAGCTGACCCCACATGTTGTACATATATATGTTTTGCCTGAACGCCCTATAGCCACATTTCCTTCCACAATTTCGGCAAAGGGCAATTCAAAGAAAGAGCCATTGGCTGGATCAATAGGTACCTCCTCATCTTCGTCTGACATAGCCTATATGTTGTGCTAAAATGTCGGAAAACAATATACAATAATTAGCTTATCGCCATATTAGATCTACAACACATAACATATACGCCATTCTTTTAACGTCATATTGTATGACGTCACAATGTACAGGGAATCTCACTTTGGGGAGATCCACGCGACGCAGAGAGCCCAACCCACACTTTTGAACAATTGGCTCCTAAATCTAATTCCCAATGATGTGATTCGTAATCCGTTTTTGGTCGCTCATACAACACAGTTTTCAATGCAAGACAAGACTTCTACTTTTAACACATGCTGATCCCCGTCTCATGTATTTGCTGTTCACCGTCTCACTATAACTTTTCTTGATGCTGTTCACCGTCGCCTGAATAGACGCACGTGGTGCGACTTTTTAATTAATATCAACGATTACGCTAATTAAATTCATAGAAGTTTGGGTGGCATACAAAGAGCATTCAATAAGGAATAACTACCCATGATAATCTTTATCGATTAGTGTCAGTTATTAAGGATGCGTACAACTTGAATACGAAATTTCGTTGTAAAACAACATCGCTCCACGGGTTCGTACGATATCTTTGAGTACAAGGCGTTCTGCTGCTTAACCGAACAATTGAAATGACGACTGTTATTTCCCATGAATGAATATCCGTTAATATTGCCCACAACCTAAGAAGAAATGTGAAAGAAATCCCAATTACTAACACCACCTCACCTCTGCTGCAAAAATAGCCCCACCGGCTGGCTCCCGTTTCACCGGCTGGCGACGGTCGGATGTAGGGGGTGATTATGTTGGCATAATTAACCGATATTTGCTATGGTAAAAATGTGACCAGGAAAACCAGGATAAATTATGATTAGATTTCCTATCACCATAACCATAACCATGATAACAGGCTATATTTTAATTGTCTATTTATTGCACTATTCTTGACCAAGGATTGCTGCATAATTCAATTGTACATCTGTAGCCACATCTTGAAAAATGAGAACATTTCATTCATTCATTTCATTTAAAACGTTTTAAACAATTTTGTTGTTGTTGTTGTTGTTGTTTATCTGTAAATCCACTCTTAACTCGATGGGTATTTATCACTGATGCTACAAGAAAAAATCACATGGTGCTATATTCCCAAAATGCTGTTTGTAATTATGCTTGAGAAAGTAGACGGCAGGCGGTGTTCGATCGATCAATACGTGTTGTCAGACTCATTGGTGCAGAGTAGGGCAAAAAAACAAAAAACAAAAAAAAACAAAAAAACAAAAAAAAGAAAAAAAGAAAAAAAAAGAAAAGAGACATACAATATACAGTGGTAAGGTAGATAGAAATACTATGTACATTATAAACTGGAGACTTTTAAACTTTTTTTCTCCTCAGATGCAACCAATCGGACATGTTCGAGCCCCAACATGTGATACAGCGATCAGCAGCAACCGTACCAGTTATTTCAGCGGTGTCAGCCCATCCTTCAGCTTTCCAGTCAGTCCCAACGCCACCACTGCACCCTGCTTAGCCCCAACATGTGATGCAGCGATCAGCGGCAACAGTACCAGTTGTTTCAGCGGTGTCAGCTGTTGTACCTGCTGACATCACTCAACATCGTGATGATGATGTACTAGGTCTACTTGAAGCTGACATTCAATCGCTAAGCCAAAAAGGTGAAATTGTTCTGTTATGGGACTTTAATGCGCGGATAGGAACATTACAAGACTTTATTTCCACTCATTCTGACAAGTTCCTACCTCAATATACTAACTATATCAAAGATTCTGCTATCAAAGGCAGAGACAGTCACGATGACACTGTATGTCCCAGGGGGAGACAACTCCTAGATTTCTGCGTATCCAGTAAGCCTAGAATTCTTAACGGACGAACCCTCGGTGACTATTATGGGAATTACACATGTTATACCCCGAGGGGTTGTAGTGTAGTGGAATACTGTATTGTAAGTGCATGAGCACATGTAAAAAAATGTTTTGTATTTTTATGTTGGTAAGTTCACAGCTACACTGTCAGACCATTGCAAGGTATCTGTTAGAATAATGGCTGATTTTACAACTAACAGCCACCCTAGCAAGGTCAAAGCTACATGTATGCCACCTACATTCAGCTGGTCTGATGGCTCAGCCACTACCTTCCTATCTGCTTTGGATACCCCAGCAATACGACACTGTATCTCACATTACATGACCTCAAATTTTAGGCCTGATGATATTGACCCAGCATGTTCACTGCTATCTGAAATTTTCACTAAAAGTGCGGACCTCTCCCGTAGGCAAATTTTCCGAACTAAAAACAATCTAAGAGAGATCCTAAATGGGTTGATAAGGATCTTAGACTAATGCGGAAAGATCTTATATACAGAGGTAAACTTCGCGAAAGATACCCAAGGGATCCAATAGTAAAAGGCTCTTTCTGTAGACTCTCAAAACAGTACAACAAACCAGAAAGAGAAAACACAGACAATTCAAGCAAGACCTTTTAAATAAGTTGAGCGATCTACATGAATCTGATCCCAAAGCATATTGGCATCTGCATGACACTCTAAAGGAAACAGATGGTACTAAAGCACAGCTCCATGAAAAAGTATCACCTGATGATTGGCTGGAACATTTCCAATTGTTGAACAAAACTCCAGAAAGTATGAGAGAAAAGATGAAGGAGCTTGAGGAAAACTTGAAAACTGAAGAAATGCAACATTTAACGAGCTAGATTACAAGATAACTAACAATGAAATATCTGAAACGATTAAATCCATAAAAAATAATAAGTCATCGGGTGACGACAAAATACTAAACGAAATGATCACATGTGAACATCACGTCCTGTTATCATGCATAACAAAACTGTTTAACATGGTCCTTCTCAATGGGGTCTATCATTCAGCATGCCGTAGAGGGTATATCACCCCAGTATTCAAAGGTGGAGATGCACACCAAGCCGACAACTATAGAGGGATCACTATGAACAGCTGTCTCGGCAAGCTTTTCAACATGGTTTTAAATAACCGCCTTGATACATACTTAACAAAAAATGCAATAAATAATCCTGCAAAAAGAGGTTTCACAAAAAAATGCGAAGACAAGTGATCACATGTTCATTCTGAAGTCCATCATCGACAAGTATACACAGCCCCGTTCTGGCAAGCTGTTCACCTGTTTTGTGGACTTCAGGAAGGCCTTTGACACCGTCATCCACACTGGTCTCTTCCTGTAGCTTGCCAGAATAGGGATCAAAGGTAATTTTTGCCATCTAATTAAAAATATGTACAATAACTCTATATTACGCATGAGACTAGGGGATAAGTTGACCACTGAATTTGATTCCTATTTTGTTTAAAATCTTTATCAATGACCTACAAGCGTACTTTGATAGTGCGATCTCATTTCTTTGGGAGCAAATGATATGAACTGTCTATTGTATGCAGATGATGTGGTTTTGCTCTCCTATTCCCAGACGGGGCTACAGAACTGTATTAATAAAGTTGATCAGTTCTGTAGTGCTTGGGGACTGGAGGTTATTATCACCAAAACCAAGGTAATAATCTTTATTTATTCTGCATGCATGAATACACACAAGGGGACCCAAACAGGTGGCGAACACCTATGCTAGTCGGGTTCCCAAAACTAATTAACAATATATATTAAAATTTAAAAAATAAAATTGTAAAAAATAGATAATAATAACAATAGCACAAATCAGATTACATGGGACGACACGCTGTACAATGGCAGTAGGACGTCCATGAACATAAGTTTTCAACACTAAATATATCTTTGGATTTTTGATGGTAAAAACGAACAAGTTTGTTTTTAAAACATTTGGCACTTAATGTGATGTTTCTGGTTTCCAAAGGTAAATTGTTCCAGATAGGAATGAGTCTCATAAAAAGAGACGCTTTAAAAGTTTCTGTCTGACAGCGAACAGCGTTTCTGTCTAAAATTAGACCTTAAGCTTTGAGTTCGTTCATTCCGGTTAAAAGATAAACTGCTCGGTAAAAACATCCGATCATCTTTCAAAGCCTTATAAAAATACACGAGGTCAGTCATCTCCCTTCTATATGACAGAGGCAATAAATTTAGCTTCGATAATCTCGCTGCATAGTCGCTTTCATAATCGCCACAGATATATTTTGTGGCCCTGCGCTGTACACCTTCAAGCATTGATACCACATTTTTGTTATGTGGCGACCATACGGGAGAACAATACTCTAAAACACTTCGAACTAAGACACAATACAAAGATCTTTTTGTGTCTATGTTGATATCGAAGCCACACGTTCTCTTCAGCAGTCCAAGCATTTGATTTGCCTTACCGACAATTCTATTAATATGGTGATCCCAAATTAGATTGTGCGCTACATCTACACCCAGGTCACAAACAATGTACTCACGATCAAGGGTTACGCCGTTCATAGAATAACTAAATACGGTGGGATTTTTCTTACGCGTTACAAGAGTTGGTTTGCACTTCTCTATATTGAATAACATGCACCAGTCCACACTCCATTTAATAAGACGTGAAATATCCTGTTGTAGGGCATGGCAATCTTCGAGGCTATTAATTTCCCGAAGACATTTTGAGTCGTCTGCAAATAGTGCAACTTTCGTTTGTTCCGAAACGCAGTCGGGCAGGTCATTTATGTACAAAAGAAATAGGACAGGACCAAGGATGGACCCCTGTGGCACCCCCGACAATACAGGTAGCCATTCAGAATATTGGCCTTCGGCCACCACACGCTGTTGCGATTGTTCAGATAGCTCGTGAGCCATTTCAGAAGATTGCCATGAATGCCACACATCTGTAACTTATATAGCAGTTTCTTGTGAGGCACAGAATCGAACGCCTTTGTGAAATCTAAATAAAGAGCGTCTACCTGCCCGCCATTGTCTAGGATTGTTCCCAGCCAATGTACAATTTCAACCAACTGCGTGCAGGTAGATTTCCCCTTCACAAAACCGTGCTGCAGTTTGTGAATGTAGGTTTCAAGACATGGGTAGATTTTGTTAAAAATACAACGTTCCAGCACTTTGCTCGGCAATGATAATAGTGATATAGGCCGATAGTTTTCAACCCATTCTTTTACACCCTTCTTGAAAACAGGGACAACATTTGCGAACTTCCAGCCATCTGGTACAATACCAAGGTGGACTGATTTGTTAAATAAATCGCAAAAAGACGGGGCTAATTCAGCGGCATACTCGCGCAAAATACGCGGAGACAAATTGTCTGGCCCGCTTGCTTTAGAAACGTCTAGGTTAGACAATACTTCATATACCTCCTGTACAGAGAATGTTAGGTCCCCCAGTATATTATTTACACATTTTTCAATTGGCGGCAGATAACTGTTAGCGTCGGGTGAAACGAAGATAGAGTGAAAATACTGATTTAATAGATTTGTTTTTACTTTCGGATCATTGGTTTCAACATTTTGAAATTTCACTGTGCTAGGTATCGACCTCGACTTAGTTTTTGCTCTAAAAAAGGACCAAAAGCGTTTAGGATTGTCCTTCATTCCACCCGATACTTCACTCACATAGTTATTGTATTTCGCCGATATCATATTTTTCAGTTTATTAGTTAGTTGGCGTAATTTCGATTTCAATTGGATTTTTCCAGTCTTCTTGTATTTTGTCCGTAGCGTTTCTTTCTTATTAGAAAGATGCTTCACTTCACTATCAATCCATGGGTCCCTATTCGTGTCTCCAATTCGAGATTTAGGCACATGCTCATCTACAACTATGGACACCAACTGGAGCCAATTTTGCCAGTAATTATTTATGTCCACGTCCAAGAGAGCAGTCTGCAGTGGCGTTTTAACAAGACAGGAAGGCTTGTTGACACTGATCTTAAATATAGAGGTGAGAAACTAGAACTCACCCAAAGCTATACATATCTAGGGGTACTCTTCTCAGCATCAGGCAGCTTCTCCAAAGCCAAAGCTGACCTATACCAGCGGAGGCTCAAGGCATATTTTAAACTCTGTCAACAGTTGAATTCTCTGTCAGTTGATATAAACACAGCACAGCATTTGTTTAATCACACAATTAAACCAATACTTCTATACGGCAGTGACATTTAGGGAATATACAAAACTAATAAGAAAAGAGAGTACTCCACCGACATTCCCATAGAAAAGCTACATATGAAGTTTTGTAAAACTATACTTGGCGTGCATAAAGAAGGCACTAAGGTGAACTGGGAAGTTTGCCTCTGTTTATAGATGTCATCGTAAATATTAGATATTGGCATCGAGTAAGTACAACTGCTGTACGAAACCTATATTTGTAACATTAACCCTAACGATTTATAACCCATTACGGAATGGGGAGCCTCTATAAAATGTGTAATGTCCCACCTCAACTTGGAACGTGTATTACTGCATTCTCTAAGATACAAAGAAAGTTGGATATTAAAGGAGGTAAAAAAGCGACTTACCAGTTCATTCAAACAGAACTGGCAACAGAGATTTGGAACAATTTGGGCAAATTAAGGACCTATAAAACGTTTAAGGTGCTTTTTCAACAGGAAAAATATCTTAAAATTGTTCGACACAAGGAGAACAGGAGACACTTGACAACTCTCCGTATCAGTGCCCACCCCCTGAGCATAGACGCTACAAAAAGCAGTACAGAAAACTAGAAGACAGATTGTGTATGTTATGTGATAGCCAAGAGGTGGAGGATGAGGAACATTTCTTACTACCATGTACTCGCTATGCCTCCCTCAGAGGGACTTTTCTGACCTGGGTCAAGAAGAGTTGCCCTTTATTCATACAGCTGAATGACATGGCATAGCTGTCTTGGCTATTGAATAATGAAAATCCAAGACATAGTACACTCTAAGTTTGTTAGAGAGAGTTTCGAGCGGAGAACACTGTATGTACAGTCATAATTTGGTAGGCTAATTTTCAAAGTTGTATTAGTGGTTAATTTGTAGTTAAAAATGGTTCTATTCTAGTCTATATATATATATTTTTTTATAATTCAGTATTAATTTAGTGCTTCAAGCCACAGATTGAAGTTTTCGGGCTCAAATCTTGTGCGATCGTCTCCGAAAATGGAATAGTGTGCTCCAAATCCAATCAAATACGGCCTATTTGGACGAAAAACATCAACACTTCCGTTGACCTGCATTTTTCGTGACTTTTTCACCATAAATTTGTTTTGTTTTTCCCTTGAGATCCCAGTCATTTGTTCAGTACGGTATTTCTTTATTCACAAACAAGAGATATACAAATTCTCAACTACTTTTCATATAGAAATCCTAGAAATAAACCTTTTGTCTGTCCCAGATAATATACCCCAGACGTTTTTGGCGATATTTCGGAGACAATTTATCGTACAACGTTGAAACTTCACACAGTATATAAACTTGAAAAAAACTAAATCTGTTGAGAATTGACGAAAATCACCGATACCTACCATGTTATTTTGGGGCCACGATGACGTTGATCTGCCAATGTTATAACATGCAATCTTGTCATGACGTCAAAAATATGGCTCACAAATGTCCCATCTAATTTTTATTTTCGGGATTTATTGAGAACTACTGGAAGGCCTAGATTTTCGTGATGCTTTGAAATAAATTTAGCATTTTTTATCTACTGTGTGAGGTTTCAATGTTGTCCGATAAATTGTCCCAGAAATATCTCCGAAAACGTCAGGGATATATTATCCGGAACAGTAGACCCGAAGTCACTGTTTAATAACTGGTGTAAATACCGTATGTTAAATATGGCTAAGTTTTTCCTACTATTCCAAGAAAGGAGCACTTATATGCTTACACTTTTAATAAGTATGACAACTGCAGGTCGAAAATAGACCAGTTTTCATCGATTAAAAATTTCTTTCTATTTCTATTACGGGTCAAATGAGATCAAAAATGAGGGAAAATTCTGTTTTATTTTATATATTTTGTGCTATTTGTTATTTACTTTTGTATGCAGTATGGTTAAAGGTAGGGTGAAGACTAAGACAACTTTGGCAATTTGAGGTCATTATCAGGTCATTTCGAGGTCAAATAACACACAAAAATGGCCAAAAGATGGGCCTTAACACAATTTAAAAGATTTTGTAAAGAAAACAAAATTCCTTGTAAAAGAAATGGGCACAAATCTGAGGTAGTCCTACGAGGTGAATTTTAAGATATTAGTGTAGGGTAATTCAGTAATTTTTGTTTGTAAATTTTGACAACATCCATTTTCTTAGGTCATCCTATCTTGTGATCTACTTACAACTAATTCAGCTTGTAGTAACAAACAATACGGTTGATGTTAATTTATAACCGATTTTTATATTACAAGCGTCTAGTCCGTCATTCATAATCAAGCCGTCGTCCATTAGAGAATATCCGCGTCCATAATCCAAAGACCTATTCCATTTTTCACATAACAGTATTAGCACCAAATTCAAAAAGACAATCATAGTATACATAAACATAGGCTTGTTTCCTGCAAGAGAGAAGCGGTCAACAGTTTTCAATGATGCCGGCAAGACATCATGATGTTCCAAAAATATCAAATCCGTATCGCTGATCAGTATTCTTAATCCATAATATTCGTTATAGAGTCGTCATCTAAAAAAAAAGATGTATCTCAGTCACGCTTTGATTGTGACTGTTCATATGAGTACCATGAGGATCTTGAAGTACATGGGTTCATACGGCCCCATTTTTGACCTTATTTGACCCCAAGAGTGACCCCAAAATGACCTTAATTGACCAAAACCAGGGTGGTATCATCTACCTTGATCCCTACCACTCAAAGAACTAAATTAGCATGGGTACCCATTCGTAACAAAAAATGCCATCGGAAGTTTTTAAAAGCGTTTTGGGGGTCCTTGGCCGGCCGACTATATCATATGACGACGCAAGACGTCGGTGATTCCCATTGGACATTCCTGTGCGCCGTGTGCGTCGGACACTGACAACTTTGAGCAAAAGACTCATGGTTTGCAGATTTTTTATTGAAGTGGCGAATGCGTGGGATTTATTGGTGGCTGTGTGAGAGCGTGAGATTGAAGCCCAATGCGCGAGTCTCACGCCGAATGCGTGAGAAGTAGAATGTAAAATGACATTTCTGGGCCATGGAAGCCGATGACGTCACTAATTTTTTTTATAAAATATTATAAATAGGTCAATAGGTCGCCATAAGTAGGTCACCATATGTAGGCCACCATGACGTCATAAGTAGGTCACTAAGTCGACATCAGTAGGTCACCATCATCAGTAGGTCGCCATAAGTAGGTCGAGATTACCTATGTAACTAGGTTAGCAAGTTAATATGACGTCATAAGTGACCTTTGTAACCAGGTTAGTAGGCCGGGTTGACGTCATAAGTAGCTCGAGACGACCTTGGCAACTATTATAGGTCGATCTGACTTTTTTTTATAGCTTACCACGAATAGGTCGATATGACGAGGACACCTGTACCCGAGAACACGTGTGATTGGTCACTTTTCGCGGTGCTGGCGAGTGTCTATTGAATTATACGAAAATATCTTATTTTTCAAACCATATTATAAATATGCGAACCGTGTACTTTCCGTTTATTCCGAAGTCGGACATCGAGCGGTATGGATCAATACCAAAGAAAGCTCGTCATACTTAAAGTTCTTTCTATAGGGGATATATTGCTCCTAATTATACCACTCATCGTATTGACCACGAAACGAACATCATGTCCTTCATGCGCGTACCACACCGGCAAAAATACACCGCGTGTTTTCGAAATACCATCGGGCGATATAACCATCATTCCCAACAGAACGCTATGTACACCGATGCAGCAGGTTATTATTGGCGAACATTTACGGGCTACTCATTTACAAAAAAGTTACCCTAAAATGATCCTAATTTGAATAATTAACTGGTTATCTATGACTAATCTCTTATCTTACACTACATACTACTAATTCAATTTGGATGCTCATTCGAAACAATTATTACTGTGAATATAAATTTACAACGGGTTTTCGTCAATTTTTGACCTCATTTGACACAAAAGGGACCCTAAAATGACCTTAATTCTAATAATTAACGTGTTATCCATGGCTACATTCAACAGTACACTACATTCAACTGATTCAACTTGAATACCCAATCGTAACAATTAGTACTGTGCATATAACCGATTTTCACAAATGTTTTACCCCATTTGACCCAAAAGTGATCCTAAAATGACCGTAATTGTTATAATGAATGTGCTATCTATGACCCCCTTACACTTTACACTACTTTCAACTAATTCAGCTTGTAGTAACAAACAATACGGCTGATTTTAATTTCTAACCGATTTTTATATACCCATTTGTGACCTTATTTGACCTCAAGAGTGACCCAAAATGACCTTAATTGACCAAAATCAGGGTGGTATCATCTCCTACTTTGATCCCTACCACCCAAAGAACTAATTTAGCATGGGTACCCATTTGTAACAAAAAATGCCATCGGAAGTTTTTAAAAGCGTTTTTGGGGTCCTTGGCCGGCCGACTATATCATATGACGACGCAAGACGTCGGTGATTCCCATTGGACATTCCTGTGCGCCGTGTGCGTCGGACACTGACAACTTTGAGGCAAAAGACTCGTGGTTTACAGATTTTTTATTGAAGTGGCAAATGTGTGGGATTTATTGGTGGCTGTGTGAGAGCGTGAGATTGAAGCCCAATGGTGAGTCTCACGCCGAATGCGTGAGAAGTAGAATGTAAAATGACAGTTCTGGGCCATGAAAGCCATGGAAGCCGATGACGTCACTAATTTTTTTTTATAAAATGTTATAAATAGGTCAATAGGTCGCCATAAGTAGGTCACCATGACGTCATAAGTAGATCACTAGGTCGACATCAGTAGGTCATCATCAGTAGGTCACCATAAGTAGGTCGAGATTACCTATGTAACTAGGTTAGCAAGTTAATATGACGTCATAAGCGACCTTTGTCACCAGGTTAGTAGGTCGGGTTGACGTCATAAGTAGCTCGAGACGACCTTGGCAACTATTATAGGTCGATTTGACATTTTTTTGTAGCTTACCACGAATAGGTCGATATGACGAGGTCACTTTTCGCGGTGCTGGCGAGTGGCTATTGAATCATACAAAAATGTTTTAGTTTTCAAACCATATTATAAATATGCGAACCGTGTACTTTCCGTTTATTCCGAAGTCGGACATCGAGCGGTATGGATCAATACCAGAGAAAGCTCGTCATACTTAAAGTTCTTTCTATAGGGGATATATTGCTCCTAATTACACCACTCATCGTATTGACCACGAAACGAACACCATGTCCTTCATGCGCGTACCACACCGGCAAAAATACATCGCGTGTTTTCGAAATACCATCGGGCGATATAACCATCATTCCCAACCGAACGCTATGTACACCGATGCAGCTAATTATTATTGGCGAACATTTACGGGCTACTGTTTGTATCTATGCCAAGTTATTGAGGGTTGATTTGCGTTATTTTATCAACGACAACGCCACTATAGAGGGCATGGTCTTGAACTACATGCAGTGGACATTACTCAAAGCTCGACCCGGCTAATCGATCAAGCTGTTCATAACCTGCTAGAAAAGAAAATTTAACGATGGGTTGGAATCAAATGGTGAATGCCGTCACCTCTTTACACGCCTTCAAATCTATTATCCATAGCATGGTTGAAGACGGCGTAGTAAATAGAGGCCGCCTAATTTTACTACATATCTATACATATTCAGTGTGTCAGAATGTTTCCAATACGTTGGAAGTTGAAAATTGGGATTACAATATAACGTTATTTCAACGCCTAAGTAGACAGTTGACTGCGAATCAGTCGAATGGATAACTACATCGTCGTAAATAGCGAGGACTCCAAGACGCTTTTCCCCGAGAATCGACCATACAAATTTCGCGTCAGCTTGAATAAAAGCATCCATTTCGACGAGTCTTGGGTCGTAGCCTTAGTAAAAAATATTCATCAAAAGACAACCTCAGGTGAAATCGCGATCTCTTCTACGCCTGTGTTGTAATATATGCGGAGATTCTTTCATAGGCGAGATGAAAGTACCTCTACTACGCTACGTCGATGCCTCTGGACTCCAGAAAAAACGGTAACTAGGATATACCCTACGCCGCATTACCTACCCATCAGTTTAAGCGACGTACGCTATCTAAAAATCGATATAACCGACGAAGAGGGTGAACCGACGATATTTCTCACCGAATCCGTCATCGTAACGCTTCACGTAAAACAGCTATGACCGGGAGACCGTTGTACATCCTCGATGTGAATAAATGGATCAGATTGCATCGGAACGTGGCAAATTACAAGCGTCTGGTCCGACATTCATAATTCAGCCGTCGTCCATTAAAGAATATCCGCGTCCATAATCCAAAGACCTATTCCATATTCCATATAACAGTATTAGCACCAATTTCAAAAAGACAATCATATTATACATAAACATAGGCTTGTTTCCTGCAAGAGAGAAGCGGTCAACAGTTTTCAATGATGTCGGCAAGACATCATGATGTTTCAAAAGTATCAAATCCGTATCGCTGATCAGTATTCTTAATCCATAATATTCGTTGTAAAGTCGTCATCTAAAGGATGATGTATCTCAGTCACGCTTTGATTGTGACTGTTCATATGAGTACCGTGAGGATCTTGAAGTACATGGGTTCATACGGCCCCTAGCCCCGGGTTAAGCGGAATTAGACACAAGTTACGAAACGTAATGCCATAGATCTTGCCTGTCCATAAGTCAAATTACAAGCGTCTGGTCCGTCATTCATAATTCAGCCGTCGTCCATTAGAGAATATCCGCGTCCATAATCCAAAGACCTATTCCACATTCCATATAACAGTATTAGCATCAAATTCGAAAAGACAATCAAACGAAATCTGTCCATATACCCTCGACGTATTTTAAGAAGCAGAAAGGTGGAGTACTCGGCGGAAAGACAGGATTATCCTGCATTATTCCCGTCGATCCTCATTCTAAAAACGTCAGCGAGAAGAAATCCAACACGCCGGCTATTCAGCTTACGGCCCCTCTCAACAAGAGGTCGAACTAGCCAAGTCTGAAGTCTCGAGAACGCATCAACATGAACCCATAAATAGGAAGCGTTCTCTCCTTACCGGCAGTTCACCCGCCGATAAACAGAGAGCGCGGACCAGAAGATCGCATCTCTTCGAGTTATAACATGGCACTCCTCACCGACAAATGGTTCACTGAAGGTCAACCTAGCGAATTATCGCTGTTCTCATTACCCCCTACGCAAACAGCGGTTGAAAGTCGCTATGTTATCGATGTTCGACCGTCTTCTCAAATCTCCGAAGATGCATCCGTCGAATTCCTGATATCCGGTCAAGGCTCGGATTACGTCGACTTGAAATCCAGCAGACTCTACGTTAAGGCTAAAATAACGCACAGAGATGGCACCCCCTTGATCAAGAACAAAAAATGCGGCCCTATCAATTTACTCCACGTCTCCATGCAAGGTAAGCTTATGACGGTCATGGACAACAGTTACCCTATAAAGCCTACATTCAAACGCTAATGAATTTCGGTGAAGACGCTAAAACCATCCAGCTATTGCCCCAACTGTATGTAGCGGACGAGGGTATTAATTTGGATACCACGGATCCCGCAACAGGTCAAAATGTCGGACTTACACAGAGAAAGAAATTCATCGAGGAGAGTAATGTATTCGAAATGGAAGGAAACTTCATGCAAGATGTTTTCAAACAGCAGTGCTACTTGCTGAACAACATGGACGTATACATCAAAATGCATCGCTTCACACCGCAGTTCATCATGATGTCGGGCGAGGAAAATCCGGCATATAAACTGGTGATACAAGATATCAGCCTGAAAGTCGAGAAAGTTCGCATAAAGACCTTGGAACATACATCAGTCAAATATCCGTACGTGAGAACGGATGCCAAAACGGCTTCCCTAGCCACGGGACAGACCCTCTTCCGCTGGGATAATATGTTTTAATCCGTCTACCCTAGCAGTCTGGTGATAGGATTCGTATCGTCCAAAGCCGTCGCGGAGGATTATAAAAAGAACCACCTAAACTTTCAACACTTCCAACTGGCCAATCTCTCGGTGAATATTGACGACGTAACGACTCCGGGTCACCTCCTGAGAACGCGATATAAGTTGAACTCGAGGAAGAGTTCGTTCACATCGGCTTACCTGAGTTTGTTCGATAGCATAGGACGTACCGGCGATAACTTCGGTAATTCTATAACCAGGTTCGATTATCACAACGGCTCTACCCTCTACGCCTTCAACCTCGACCCCGCCTACGCCGCAGAAGATCACCTTCAGCTTCTAAGACAAAGCAATGTACGCCTGGAAGCGATCTTCGAGGAACCATTACCCGAAAATGTAAGCTGCATCGCCTATGCCGAATTCCCAGCACTATTCGAGCTGGATAAGTCTCGCAACATCGTCTCCATTACACCATGAATACGAACGAACTTCTTTGCATCATTCACAGCGACCGTACGCTGGACGCTTGTGTACGAGGAGTGTACCCGGCTAACAAAAGTCCAAATCACGTGGTACGAACACCAGCGGTTTATATCGTGAATACCGACGTGGCGAGTTTCTCCGGGGAACACTGGGTGGTGTTTTATTTTCGCAACCAGCGAGGAACATATTTCGATTCCCTAGGACATCCTCCGGAATATTATTCGAACGATTTTGTAAAATTTCTCGAAAACAATAGTAAATTCCGTCATCACAGCGATAGACAGCTTCAAGGGGATAACTCTTTTATTTGCGGTCACTATTGTATATACCTCCTACTTCATCTTATACGGGGTATATCCCTGTCCAGTATCGTTACGGATTTCGATCAAACCCATTGTCATAACGATTGCTATGTATACAACTTTGTCACGCGATATTTTTCTCATTGTTTAAATAATTGGCTGAACTTGCATTGTTAAACCAATGGCATTGTCCTATCAATATTAAAAAGGCTGAGTAATCCACAAACTGCTTGTCTTCTTATTTTATTTAAAGATAGATATGAATCGGAATGGGTGGAAAACCTGCATGTCGCGACGCGCAAAACCCTATCAGCTTCACCGGGCCTTCTAAATTACACGCCTTATTAAAGACCGATGGATATAATGTAGCGCATAAAGAGCTAACGCAGTGGTTGCGCGACCAGGACGCTTATAATTTACAAAAGCCAGTTCGTTATACCTTTAAGAGAAGCAGGGTCGTCACTGCTGGCATAAGCGATCTTTGGGATACAGATCTATCCGATGTGTCCAATGTATCCGAGTATAACGATGGCGTACCATTTCTCCTCTTCGTCATAGACGTTTACCCGCGAAATTTATGGGTTATCCCTCTTCCCAATAAACAGCATAAGTCTATAATCTCCAGAGTCGATCAAATCCTGATTGAGGAGAGACAACCCAAGTATCTCCGCTTCGACAAAGGAAGCGAGTACAACAACCGATGAGTGAAAGCTTATTTGAAGAAGAAAGACATTCATTTCTACGTTACCCATAATGAAAAGAAGGCTAATTACGCGGAGAGAGTTATAATGACGATGAAAAATAGTATGTATACATACTTCACCCATAAGCAGACTTACCATTATTTAGGCGTCTTACAAGACCTGGTGCGTAATTACAACCAACGACCGCACACATCTCTGCGCAACAAAAGTCCTTCGGATGTTAATGAAGGGAACGAGGCTCTCCTCTGGAGAGAAATGTATGTCGACACGGCGACAAGAGATCGTAAACAACCGTTCAAATTGAACATCGGTGATACCGTGAGAATCTCTCATGTGTGGTACGCCTTCCAAAGAGACTACCAAGACAAATGGACGGAGGAACTCTTAAAAATTTCCGGACGACTCCGGAGACGAGGCACCGCGATACACAAGGATTTTATGGACGATGAGGTACAGGGAACATTTTATAAGCAGGAAGTACAACGAGTGAGGAAAGAGCCCGACGCGTTATGGCGGATCGAAAAAGTTCTCCAAACACGGCGGAGGAGAGGCAGAGTTGAGAAATTAGTTAAATACACGGGCTGGCCCATTAAATTCGCCAGTTGGGTGCCAGTAGAAGATATCGAGTCTATCTAAGCTCGGCTACCCGCAGTAGCAATCACCCTGTTGCCTGCAGCCTGCAGCCTCCTATATAAGTTCAAGTATCAGTGCGGTGAGTGCGCTCTACGTGAAACTTTGATATATTAATGTCTAGTTTCCTAGAGTATATCATTTCTTATGCGCGTAGCTTATGTGCTAAGAAGTTTACGAAAATCGAAAATCTGCGCAAACATATCCGTGAGTTCCATCACGGAGAACGGCTTACAATGATACGTGACGTAATGCCTGATGTCATTACTAATACAAAACAGCTTACAGATAAACAAGTATCCGAAACAAAGGCTGTGAATGCAGCCTTTCAACATCCCTTTACCATGACTGTTAGCGGTCCTATTGGGCGTGGAAAGACGTCATGGGTGTTGAAACGCTTGCAAGGGACCGAGATTCAGCCTTCCCTCACGCATATTGTCTGGTGTTATGGTCAATGGCAGCCCGCCTACGAGAATACACGATTAAAGAATGTGAGATTCGCTCCCGGAATCCGGCACGATATCGGTGAAACCTATTACTTCGACCCTGCGCAGATCAATATTGTGGTGCTCGACGATATGATGAGCCAAGCCACATCAAACGGACAAGTCGCAGATCTGTTTACCAAAGGCTCTCACCATCGGAATCTATCCGTGATTCACTTGACGCAGTATATCTTCCCCCAAGGTAAGGCGTCCAGAGATGAACTGACAATACTTCGTGCTTTTCCACAATCCCATCGACCGTCATCATGTCCAACTCTTTGGAATTACAACACATATAAGGGAAGTGGGAAGAGGTGCCGACATACTGACAGAGCCTCATGACTTCACAGTATAGTCTTCCGGTTAACCTATTCTAAAGCACATATCAAGAATCTAACGATTCGTGATATGTGTTGTATCTCAGGTACGCTTTTATTGTACCTGTTCATGTGGCAACTTGGATGATATGGTCACACGGCCCCTAGCACCGGCATAAGCGATATTGGATACAACTCTAGAGAGCTATGCCAACTCGTACATTGGTAATTGGTGAGCTGTTTCTCTGTGACAACTCGTACACTGGGGATTGGTGAGCTGTATCGTCGTCAGATGAAAATGACGGCATTTAACATAAAAGGCTAGTCTGTAAGGCCCGATGTCGACCCAGCATCAACTTCCCATAAATGCCAACATATATCAAAGACCAAAAGGTCCGTACAGGGGGGCGGGCCTCGGGGACGAAACGTCCACCAGCAGAATCTCGCCATATACATGTATAAGACGTATGTATCCTCAAAACATAAGCTATTTCGCGAAAAAGTACGAAGAAGCCACCGCCAAACCTTACGGTTCCCTAATAATCGACTTGAAGTCGACTACACCGGAAAGCCAAAGGCTAAGAATGAGGCCGGATGCGCGAACACAGACCGGACAAGGTCTATAGACAAAGGCAATACCGTCTTGGTATAGGGAACAAACGGCGGAAGGGAGATGTGAGAAATCGGATGCTTATAAAGCGTCCCATGCAGTGAAACATGACACGTGGAAAGCCCTGTTCGGTAGAGCATCGCGTATGGAATTCAACGATGATATCAAAATGAAGACTAGAGAGTTCATAACGAATGGTTGCACGAAGCAGGAGGCTGAGGTCCAGGCAATAACTGAATACGCGCCTCACATGATGAAGACGCTACGCCGCATGTATCTCGATGTGATCTTGGGTATAAAGGCTCTGGAGAACGATCCAGTTCATGAGGAAATCATGAAGACCTGTGATGATCTTCAGAAGTCCTAAACCGCGAGCTATGAGGAAGCGATGAAACAAAGCGTTAAAATGAAGCAACACTTGTTCGATAAACTTTACGAAGACGACGAATAAATTGCAAACATTTTATTAATAAAATAAACATAGTTTGTAAAATTAGCCATCATTTGTTTACAGTATTATGTAGTCAGAGCTCCGATGAAGCCGTGCGCCACACTATTGATACCGTCATCAAGTACATACCGTTTATCGTCGAAGGCGGATAACGCTACTTTCTCAACGGTATGACTATATAACTGGTGGTCAATACTGCGAATCTGGTTCATCGTCGTTTTTACAATTTTGTGTTGAAATAAACTCTTTATACATGATATGTCGAACTTTTTCTTTATCGCGTACCTGGCTATCCCTTTCGCCGTTTTCTTCTCTTCTCCTCCGTATAGAATGCTGTACAACTTGGGCCTAAGGCCCACAAACTCCTCTTTTAAGAGTACCACCGCATTCATCTTTCATCTTGCTAAGTACTTTGGCATTGGTGGTCTTTCGGGTAGTTGCTGGTGTCGAACAAAGCCAGATTCTGCGCCATGTCGCCGTACAAATCTTCCGTCTCGATTTCATTACACAAACTATCCGTGTCCTAGAATAGCAGCTTCGCTTTTTGGCCGGACTTTCGCTTCATTTCATTATAGTGTAAGTCGTGTATCAGTAGCTTTGAGGGGTCTAGAATTGCGATGCCGGCGTAGGTGGGTCTGTTTAAAAATAATTTAATTTTCTTTAGATTGACTAAATCCTCGTTAAAAAGTTATGAAAGCCTGAAAAGAGGGTTTGGCGACCATCCACTGAAGTCTCCATTTTGAGTTGACGAGCTCTATCCGGGTACGTTTCCTGAGATTCTCCATCGTTTCCCCGAACACCGAGTTGTTCATCAGTTTAAAAAGGTCCTTTCGGAAGTCATTCTTAGTGACCAAACGTTTGTCTTTGTTGAATACGATGTACGGCTGCAGCCATGTAGACTGCGTGAACTCTATCCCGTGATGGATAAGAGTCAAAAGCATCCCCTGTTGCAGGTAGAACTTCAAATCGCGGTAATGTATCACATAGTTCGATTTGTCGCGAATGTTCGAGACGAGTTTTTCCGGAGGTTTACCTTTAATCTCTAGCTCTTCCTTCAATCCGAGAGAATGAGGCGAAAGCATGTCATCGGTCGCCGTCATTCGTTCGGGACAGAGAGGATAGTCGCTATGCGCCTCGTGGAGTGACGAGGGATATTGTAAGTCGACTTCGAAAATATAACCCGTTTCGGCATCATCTTCAATTTTCTCGATCTCGGTCGCGTCTAGCGACTGAATTGGTTTTTCGGTCATCCACGCAAAATCCCGTAAAGGTAAAGGTTGCGACATAGCCCAACCGTATAGGTTATTGGCGTCGAGATAAGTAATGTACTTACTGGGAGAGTTGGCATTATAATCGACCATGTTTGGGTTGTTCGCCTTACTATACTTATTAGAGATCATTGAAATACCTCCGCGGATACCCCTTTCTATCATTAGGTGCATATTTATGTCGTCCAGCAATTGTAGACGCACACCGGTCATTTTCAACATGGCGTCCCATGACAGACCGAGTGAGGTATAATAGTGAGCCGGGTCGAGATGATAGTAGTTCATGCAAATGTTGCGAATATTTTCGAATACATCGGCTAGTAGCAGGACATCGGATTTTAGGTTGAGGTCGTGGTAATGCCCTAGAGTTTGAATTCCAAACTCCGACCATACCGACTGCGCGTGGGCATAGTCTTGGTCTGAAACAGGCTCTTCGCGTTGTAAAACGCTTCTTTGGAAGGGAGTTGGCGTTCCTAAAATTTACTTTCGGTGGGAATATAGCCGTAGGGGTAGACTCCCTTTCTCAACATTTTACGCTGGTGATTAGGGTTCGGGAAATGTTGCCCGAGCTGGTGAAATTTTTCAGCGCCTTCCTTAGACAGTTGTCGACTAGTTTCGAGGAAGGCATTGAGAAACTGTAGGAAATCAAGGAACCTTAAATTACCCGGATAGAAGGATATGTATTTCTGTATGTTATTCGGGATGCACGTTATCTTCAGACCTTTGAATTTCCCCATAACACAAAAGATGAGATGGCCGTCATAGCCCTTAGTATTATGCAAAACGACGGGAATAAAAACTGGCGCTTTTCTCGCTTGGTAGACCTCCTGAACCTATACTGTAAGCTGCACTGATTGTGAGCGGGAGCCCTGTATTTCCCCGCCAAGTGACAATGGTCGCGTATCCTGTCAGCGCCTAGTTCTTTGTCGCAGATATGACACTGTGTCGCCGCTTTAAAGGAGTGTTCCTCCTACCGAGTTATCTGCATAGATTTGGCACACTCTAATATCTTGCAGATTCGTTTATCTTCTTCTACGAGTTTTCCAGGAAAGTTTCTACATCGGGACCCCTATATACCACAGCAGGCTTACTGTGCTCGAGTATTGTACTCATTACGGTATAACAAAACCCTGACGGTTCGTGACGCTCGTATTTTGTGGTAGCCCCGGATTCGGAGTGAAATTTACGCGTAAAACATTCAAAAATGATGAATGGAACGCGTAACTATTTCTTGATATTTTTGAATTCCAACCACTGCTCTTCGGGGGTTTTCGGGAGTCTGATTCGCTGCTGACCATGTCGAGAACAGTGAGGAATGTGATCGTTTAGCAATTGTCGAGAAGAAAACCCGTGCAAACAATAATTGCAGTAGAATTGAGCACCATCGTGTTTCGTGGGATCCCCCAACAATCGGCTCATGTTCTTGACCAAGCAGAAATGTCTCTTCTCATCTTTAGAGATGAATAAAAGATCGACGTATCTGGCAGACTTTTGTTCGCTTATATGTAGGGGGAAAACCCCTTGGTCATAACCGAAGACGCCCAGGGAAATATCGTTACGAGCTTCGAACTTCGAGATTTGAGATAGAGGGATAGGAAAATCGATTCCATCGATGTTTAACTCATTCAAGTACGGTTTATAATGTTGAATCCGATACGCGTGATCCTTCGCGGGATGTAAGACCGATAGAATTGACCAGAGAAAGCAAAACTGAACCGTGTTATGCAGGTTGACAATCGACTTCTTTTTACTTAGATTCTCTGGTGTGGGGATATAGCTATTACCTTGAAAGAGCACATTTTGAGCGATATGCACCTGTAGGTGAATAATTACGTCCAAGACCCACGCGCTTCCGTCTCGCTGATACTCTTGAAAGCTATAATGTATTTTTTGGAAGGCCTCGGCGAGCTGCTGTTCGAGCTGAGATAGGTTTGTGCTAATGAAATTAAGACTTCCGAACAAGGGTTCGGAGTAAATGGTCTCACCAGCGCTGTTCGTTCGAGCGAGGCGAAGTTGTAGGGAGTCGTACCACTTGATCCCACGTTGCTCGTTTAACGTTGTCGTCAACAGTTGACGAACTGCGTTTTCGTTGCTATTAAAAAAATGTAGAATGTCTGAACCGGTCGTTCTATTATGTCGAATAATGTGGGTGGGTGAGTTCCATTCAGCGCGGACGACGATGATTTCGCCCCTCCCGACTGTTTACCATGGCAACTGTTGCAATGCTGAGGGTGGCTGGTGTAAATCGCTTGGGTAGTGGTCGATGGCAGGAAGGATACTCACGACCTCGGCTAGAACACTCCTCGCAGAACTGTTTTCCGGGTAACAGGCACTTGAATCTCCCACACCAGTTACATTTGGCCAGTCGAGCGGGTTGACCTGAAGATATAATAATGAATCTTACCTATTTTATAATTGTCAGGTTAAATCAACCACAAGCCCGAACGAATACAGCGATGAGCCGCCGAGTTACTTTTCATGAACAGTATGGTTTCCTTCGTCAGATCTATGATATATATCATGTGTGATGGAATTTTAACTTAAGTACGGAGTGTGCTTGAGTCGACCCATCATATTAGTTTCTCTTCTATTCTGGCAGAGATAAGGTTAAGCAATTTACCTACACTTTGCGCTGGACGAAGTTCTGAACCATAGTACGACGAACACGATGCCACTGGAAGTTGATCTGTTTAATATAAATATATAGCTTATAATGGCGAACCTATAACTGATGACCGACATATAGTAATCGGGGTACAGTGTTGTGTTAAGTACTAAGAATTAATTCTCTCCATAGGAGTGTTCGGTGATATAATTGGTTATAATGTTACCAGAACGCTTCCTTTAAATGATGAATATTTCCCTTACCGTTTTTCCTCGAATATTGCACACCGTCATTGTCGGTCGTTTTCGCTTGTCTTTTCCTCGAGTGGATACGCTGGTGTACTTTCAGTGCATCCGGTCGGGCAAAAGTTTTATCACACACAGTACAGAGCATTGAATGACCGCAGTTGCTGTAACATGCATCTCCTACTGATGAATGTTTTAGGCCATAAATCGCACTGGATTCTGGTGACCGTTTTATTGGGGACGAGACGACCGAGTGAATCCGCCAGCAGTTGAAATCGTCGGAGATTGACGGCATCATCGTTCGAAAGTCCATATCGTTCAGTTCAAGCGTTCAGATCTTTGACACGGGTAAACGCTGAAATATTGAGGTGATAATGACGTATGACTGTCAAATGACCGCATTTATAAAGACTTTTCTATTTTATCGACGTCACTTCTGGTCGACCTATTTTGCATTCCCGCAATCCTATCGAGTATATTCTAAAATTCCAAAAATAGAATCGTGACCTCATCGACGCGGATAGCAATCTATGGAAGCCATATCCGGATAAGTAAATAAACATAGCATATTTCGACACCGAATAGCGGCGAAAGTTACGGAGATACGATAAATTCGTATCGGAGCTTTACGATAGACCTCGACACCAGTAATACAACGCCACAAACCACGTGCGCGTATGTCGCTTATTTCTCGAGAAATGCCGGAATCACGTGACGCCGATTATCGTCTAATTGCGGCTAAAGTTAACGTTGGGCGATAAAGTTGTATTGGGATCTTCATTGTACATCTATACGAGAGAAATACGACGCCGCAAGCCGCGAGTCTCTATCTGTCTTAGTTCCCGAGATATCGCCATCTGAAATTTATAGAAAATACGAAAATAAGTCCAAAAATAAATAATAGTAAATCGAATTTTGTTTACTCCAAAACAAAGATTGAACGCTATGGGGGTGTAACTAAGGAATTTACGCAATTTATGTAGCATAATACCGTATTCAACATAGAAACCAATACGACTTCGGTACTTATGTGGCCAGTTGGAACGGACACTCTCAACTCCTCCGAGTCTCTCGAACCACCATACTTATATAGTACCTGATATTGTTCAATTAACCGAAATTCTTCGTTCTATATATATGTGATGATAATGATAACTAATAGAGTTCGGAAAAATGATTAATACATAATTTAAAGATCTCATCACGAGGAACGCGATGAAACACCTCGTATCTATATTCAATTAGTTCATATATTTATTAACCGGGTTAGTTTTAACGGATACTCCCTCTATATGTACAACATATAGCGAGACTATATGAGGATTGTAGGTGTATCACGCAACATAGGGCAAGACTATCTCGGAATTGCGAAACCGTTCACCATTGGCTGTGACGCTAGCACGGGGGAATAACCGAGCAGACTGATATTTCCCAATTACTCGAAATTCAGGTAACCGATTTGATGTTAAGCGAGATGGACCTACCAGTTTTTAAGGGGCGACACAACAAAGCGTATAACATCGTACGTGAGAATCCAGTTAATAACGGTATAGACAACTCGATGTACAACAAGCCGATCCATGACTCATTAGAGGCCAGCGGTAAGTCTTACTTATTACACGAAGCCTTAACCCCTTAATAGCGGGAAAACAAATGCGGAAAAATGATTAATACATAATCTAAAGATCTCATCACGAGGAACGCGATGGAAAATTTCGTATCTATATTCAATTATTTCATATATTTATTAGCTGGGTTAGGGTATAAGTGCGTAGGTGTGTGGATGTCTGTAGGTTTGGGCGCAAGTGGGTATGTGTGTAAGTGTGTGGGTGTGTGGTTCTAAGTGTGTGGGTGTAAGTGTATGGGTGTTACTGTAAGTGTGTGTGGGTATGTGTGGGTACATGTGTGAGTGTGTGGGTGTGTGTGTGTGGGTGTAAATGCGTGGGTGTAAGTGGGTATATGCATAAGTGTGTAAGTGTAGGTGTGTGTGGGTGTCTGTAAGTGTGGGCGTAATTGGATATGTGTGTAAGCGTGTGGGTGTAAGTGGGTATGTGTGTAAGCGTGTATCTGTGTGGATGTCGGTAAGTGTGGGTGTAGTGTTTGGGTGTAAGTGTAAGTGGGTGTGGCTGTGTGTGGGTTTCTAAGTTTGTGGGTATAAGTATGTGGATGTAAGTGGGTATATGTGTAAGTGTGTACGTGTGTGGGTGTCTGTAAGTGTGGGTGTAAGTGGGTATGTGTGTAAGTGTATGGGTGCGTCTGTAAGTGGGTGGGTGTAAGTGAGTGGGTGTAAGTGTAAGTGTGTGTGGGTTTAAGTGTGTGGGTGTAAATGTGTGGATGTCTGTAGATGTGGGCGTACGTGAGTATGTGTGTAAGTGTGTGGGTATAAGTGTGCGGGTGTGTGGGTGTCTAAGTGTGGGTGTAAATGTAAGTGTGTGTGGGTGTGTGTGAGTGTAAGTGTGTGGGTGTAAGTGTATGGGTGTATGGGTGTCTGTAAGTGGGCGTAAGTGGGTATGTGTGTAAGTGTGTGGGTATATGTGGGTGTAAGAGTGTGGATGTAAGTGTGTCGTTGTAAGCGTGTGGGTGTAAGTGTAAGTGTGTAAGTGTGGGTCATTATGTGTGTGTGTTTGCATTGGTTGGTGGTTAGCTGAAAATATCCACCAAGCAGAGCGCAGCTCTTCTATTGTCTAATAATATCCATCAGTCACAGCGCGGCTCTTGTGTTGTCTAAATATATCCACCAATCAGAGCGCAGCTCTTCTATTGTCTAAATATATTCACTAATCAGAGCGCAGCTCTTCTATTGTCTAATAATATCCATCAATCACAGCGCGGCTCTTGTTTTGTCTAAATATATCCACCAATCAGAGCGCAGCTCTTCTATTGTCTAAAAATATCTACCAATCAGAGCGCAGCTCTTGTATTATCTAGAAATATCCTCCAATCAGGGCGTAGCTCTTCTATTGTCTAATAATATCCATCAGTCACAGCGCGGCTCTTGTGTTGTCTAAATATATCCACCAATCAGAGCGCAGTTCTTCTATTGTCTAATAATATCCATCAGTCACAGCGCGGCTCTTGTGTTGTCTAAATATATCCACCAATCCCAGCGCAGCGCTTCTATTGTCTAAAAATATTCACTAATCAGAGCGCAGCTCTTCTATTGTCTAATAATATCCATCAATCACAGCGCGGCTCTTGTTTTGTCTAGATATATCCACCAATCAGAGCGCGGCTCTTCTATTGTCTAAAAATATTCACCAATTAGAGCGCAGCTCTTCTATTGTCTAAAAATATCCGCCAATCAGAGCGCAGCTCTTCTATTGTCTAAAAATATCTACCAATCAGAGCGCAGCTCTTGTATTATCTAGAAATATGCCCCAATCAGGGCGTAGCTCTTCTATTGTCTAAAAATATCCACCAATCAGAGCGCAGCTCTTGTATCATCTAGAAATAATCCCAATCAGAGCGCAGCTCTTCTATTGTCTAAAAATATCCACCAATCAGAGCGCAGCTCTTGTATTATCTAGAAATATGCCTCAATCAGGGTACGGCTCTAGTGTTGCTAAAAATAATCATCAACCAACGATCAGCTTATTTTTAGCCATCCACCACCGTATGCTATAAAAGCGACTACCCATCGTGTCAGTCTTCATTAATCATCGATTTCTCTAAAATCGACTCCTTTGCGGACGTAAATGCCTTCAATGCTTGGGCGACAGAGCGGGGCGCCTATACGCCTATAACGACGTTGCTGTCAATTTACGTCGAATACAACTACTCGTCGATACCATCTGTCGCTCCGTGCCTACGATCTCTCAGGTTCAATGCAATGTTTGCTATCAAACCTTCACCAATCGAGGAAATATGCTTCGCCATGGACGCAGTCATACCAGTCAACCAATTAACTGTTCCACATGTCGGAAATCCTTCACTCGCATGGATAAACTTTTAACGTACCCATACGAGGAAGAGGCATGGCGCACATCATAGCAGGGTTAAGCGGATGAAAACAGACCTACCACCACATCAGACCAAATGTAACTTTTGTGGCATCATCAAACCGCTCCTCACCGGAAAACCATTCTGCCATGAATGCTCGACCTGAGAGAGAGAATGTCCTGCCTGCCATCGACCACTGCCCGGGAAATATTTCAACGCACATTCACAGCACTGTGACAGTTGCCATAGAAAACAAGTGGGTGGAGCCAGACCAGACTCACCCGCACTGGAAGGTACTGTACACACCCATTCCATTCCTCCTTCATCTGATGATAATGTGGATGTATTACTGGTTTTCAAGAACACAGAACCACAGCTTCGTAAGCTCATCACTGTAGACATTAAATGGTACCTTTCTTTACAAATCCGTATGGTACGACCGAACAGCTACGGGGATCCTATCTACTCCGAGCCCACGTTCCGATGTGCTATCATCACTAACCTATCTCAACTGGAATCTCAACTAGCCGAAGCCCTACAGAACATTCACCTTAGTTTTGAGGACTATCAACTTGATGGGAGCGCTTGGCTCATAGATGAAATACTACATCTCGATATCCATCTGGTTCAGTATGTACCTTTTGATGGGAGCAGCTATATCCCCACACCTAAACCTCTAGCTGACAAGAAAGCGCATGTCAACGTGGAGAGTAGGCATACTTTTTTGTTTTTTTTTATGGTCTATTTTGTCAGCCCTCCATCCAGCTGAAAAGAACCACAATCGCCCTAAGCATTCTACAGCTTACATGGACGAATTGAAAGTTGATGGTATTACTTTTCCCATTGCGGAATTTTTGCGTCTAATCAGTAGTTTACGTGAAAGTGATAAGACACGGGGATCTTCTCCATATAACCCTTTTTCCGTATGTTCGTCTTCAGTCAAGCCAAAGAACTACAAGAAAACTCGTTGTGATGGTAGAGGTTGATGTTGTTTACTTCTGCATCATAACATAGACAAAGTACAGCAAATCATAATAACCTGAAAACGTCTGTACGAAATGAAGCTCGGTGTTATATGCTTGATTTATTGGAATATACCTCGAACTTAAATATGATAGAACAAACAAGCTACTTGACACAGGCTAGTACCAAACTCTAATTTCACACGACTCAAACACTTAATTAGAGACACTGCCGGAATGACCACTTGCGCGCTGGTCATTAACTAAGCACAGCTGTGGACTGTTTCGATCACTCTGATACCGTACAAACACTTATCCGTTTGAAGCTTTTGCTTAATCCATTTAACAGAAGACAATTTATTTCTATAATATACAGTGTAAACCAGGCCTTCTATTCGAGTCTACAATTAAAATATACAACTGACCTGATGTGTCAAATCTCTGGCCTGTATCCTTATCAGCTACTGACCACTCAAGTGCATACCCCGGTCAGTTTTCCTGGCTTCCACTCAATTAGTAGAGATACGCTCCCAGCCTTAATACACTGTACTGTATGAAACTACATGTACCGACTAAACCCGTGAACTGACATTGAATCAAATAATAAACTTCCAAAATTGATTAGGGCAAATGTGAAATTCAAACATATAAATGTGAGGCGTCCCTCAATAACCATATAAATTCCACATATCCTCCTCACCAGAAGTTAAATGTCCATCGTGCACTGATGACATTTAACTCACTTTTCCAACTCAATGTCAATTGAAGGTTGAGAAAAATCAAATCCACAGGCCGGCCTAACCTGGGACAAAACTGCCATAGGCGTGTTAAAACTAGATGATACAGAGGTTTGCTCTAGAGTCTTCGAAAAACAATCAAAACAAGGAATACAAGAAAATTTACACAGCTTGCAACGTTGCATAATAATAAAAATAATAAAAGACAGTATGCATACAAACAAAATTGAACCAAATACGTACGTCAAAATCTCGGAAAACGACATAGTGGACCCGCGTTCTAGCTCCACTAGTCGTAACGGTTTAAGGGGCACATATTTCACCTTACGAAGGTCATTCCAGGGTGTGAGTTTCAGCGAGGTTAGTATGTTAGACTCATTCAGAATGGTAGGTATGTCGACAGGTGGTAAGGAAACGACAGTCGCTAGCAGAGAAACCATTTGAGTCATCACTTTTACCTGACTTAACTTCCAATCCACACCACTAAAAATACAATTGTTAGGACTTAGCAAATAGAGTCCTGCACCTAGAGTGTGTGTCATCGTAGGAACACCGTCACACTGTTCTTGAATATTTTCTCCAAATGTCTGCACAACAAATTCACCTGGGGCAAGTTCAAATGTCTTACTGATTGTATCGTTAGTTTGACTCAACTGAACCAGACACAAATCACTAGTGACGTTAGATAAGATACTCACTATACAAGGTATATGCTGTGACGCCATCATGGCGTTGCCATAACAAACCTATGGTGTACGTCCCATACACCGTGCAGGTTGGAAATACCATCCTGTGCGCGTATTTAACCCAATATGTTCCACGGATAACATGACTTTCATTAACTGGCCGGGAGTACGTAAGGGCATAGCCCATGACCTTATGTTATACCCGACATAGGCACCATTGTCAACAAGTGGGAGAGTAGCCACGTAATGCAGAGAATCGACACCATCATGTAATCACAGGGATTGCACAAGTACATGTTGATAATACCACATGTACGGCTCAATGAGTTGAACTCCTGTAGGTAACAGGTCTCGCAATTCCGATGATGGAAATAATTCCTCAGTCAGTCTGCCCAATTCTACGGAGGCGTACTGTCGTTGGTATTGTAAACGGGCTTCATGGTACGTTTGCATAGTTAATTCCATGGCATCCAATATATGGTTAAATTTTAACACGAGGAGTATACGTCGCCACATCCGTACTTGCGTCGCTCTAGCTGACTGAGTGAAATCATTTAGATACTGCGTAACGTTAACCCAAGCAGTTTAATTCGATCGCGATTAAGTGCGATCTCATCAAAGGCGTGATGTACTCCAGACGCAAGTTCATTTGCAAAGTGAGTAATGCCATTGGCGGCCGTTAACGTGGTTTGTATCAATTTTCTTAACTTGTCAATATCCCGGGTCGTTGCTAGTCCAAACAAGGCGGATCAAATCTCACCTACCACATGTAGCAACACCCTTCGAAATCGACGGGGAGATGTACGGTCGATATCAGCCTGGTCTACCTGAACTGCAAGATGCTGGAATCGATGCAGCCAAGGTAACATGTCGGAACGTTCAATATACTGGTGGTTACGTGAAACGTTAACCATACGGTAAAGTTCTTGGATATGTGCTCGAAGATTTTCAGGGAATATCGGTGGCGTGATAGTCACCACAACTGTCCACTCAGCCTTGACCAGACTAACCGGGACCTGTCCAGTAACGAGGACGCCATTCCGCAGTGGGGTTACAGCAGTCCATACCAAATGGGCCGGGATAACAAGAAAAAATACTAAGAACAACATGACTACCATCATAGCCACTGGTATCGGAAAGTATAAGTGCGGCGATGCTTATTTCGGATTATAGGAGAACTCAATGCTTGAGGTTTGCGCTTGCGCAAGTAATAACCATGCGGTGAGTCGTCCATTTCATTCGAGGAGACTGGCCCATTGGTGGACTCCTCTTCCATATCGGATGACGTATCATCCGCATTGGGCGGTCCTTCTACATCGGACATTGGACTTTCATTCTCATTTGTCGTGTCATCGGGGATTTCAAGTGCATTAGGGGACTGACTGGTAGAGTCATTACACTGAGGAGGGGAGGAGAGTGACAACTGCCCATCCTGTGACGTGGGCGTCTCACCTTGCTCGGGGGCTACGTTAAACTGACGTTCTGCTCTGTTCAGACTCTGCCGCGTACCTATCTCAGAGTTGCGACGAGGACGTGGGTGAACATGATCCCAAACAATCTGAGGATCTACAACTCGAATCTTAGAGACATTTACTACCCTAGTTTTCCCCGACCTCTGGCGTCGGATATGGGCTACCGGTCCGTTAATCTTAAAGATTTCATATTGCGGATCACACTGAGCAGTAAGTTTGATTCGTTCATCTGCATGCACAACCACAGAGTCGCCCACCTTGAACACGCCCTCCCGTGCTCGGCGGTTAATTTGCTCACGATGGTACAATCGTGACTTTTCGGTCGCTTCGCGTGCCTTATGGAGTGCATTGCTCACATGACTTAAACGGTCACCAAGATCTTGTGAAGCATCTACAGGTAGGGAGAAGGGTAAACGTGCGCGACGCCCATACGTTAAATAAAAGGGCGTGTACGTAGTTGTGGCATGTCTTGTGTTGCGATAAGCTAACAAAGCTGAACTGAGTTCACTTTCCCAATGTCGAGACTGATTATTGACGAGCTTCTGTAGAATTTCTTTAAGGGTTCGATTGAAACGTTCAGTTCTGCCGTTAGTTTTAGGATGATACGGGGTCGTGCGCCTGTGATCTATTCCTAGCAACTTGAATTTTTCTCTCAACTCATTAGAATTGAACTCCTTTCCAAGATCGGTAATCACAATCTCCGGAATTCCATGTCTAGAACAGTATTCCTCAAGAAATTTATCCTCCACATTTTCAGCTGTTTTCGAACGTATAGAAAAAGCTTCCGCCCAAGCTGAATAATGATCTACTATCGTCAAGATGTAGGAATGCCCTTTATTTGATCGAGTCAGTGGACCGATCAAATCCATACCAACAATCTGACCTGGATATTTTGGCATGGGCATTTCAGTGTACTTTGGGCGACTACGCACCCGTCTGTTTACCTGACAAGTTGCACAACGGTCCAACATACGCATAATGTCTTTACGCATGCCCTTCCAAACGAATGCATCCCGGACTAGACCTAAGGTCTTATAGAGTCCTTGGTGACCTGCTCGAAGGTGTGCCTGTTCCATCACACGGGGATATTCAGCATCAGCTGCCGAGGGACATCTCGTGGAATATACTATTTCATTGTGCACCATATGTTCTTCCGATGGAACAGTAAATAGGGTGGGGAACTCCCGTTTTTGTTCCTGGCGAAGGGTTTCTTCATCAATGCTATATACCGATATTGGTACGTACGGTAGGACACCATCAGGTACCTAAGGTATGATGTAATCATTAGTATCGAAGGTTGCAACCTAACAAGGTGTTCGAATTCTTGAAAGCATGTCCGCTCGGACATTCTTGCTCCCCTTGATGTATTCAATCTTACACCCATATTCAGCTATCAAAACCGCCCATCGTTGAACCTTGGTGTTCCGAACTTCACTAATGAAGAGACTTTTCAATGGTTTATGATCAGTGTAAACAACAAATTCTGCTCCATAGAGGTATGGCCTTAGCTTTTTCAATGCATAGACTACGGCATATCCTTCTTTCTCTATGACTGGCCAATTCAACTGACTATCCTTTAAGGTGGCCGACACATACTGTATGACCCGGTCAACGCCCTGCTCATCTTCCTGCACTAAAATTGCACCTACCGCATAGCTTGATGCATCAGTGAACAATTTGTATGGCTGCTGTGGGTTTGGGTAAGCTAACACACTATCACTGCATAATAGGCGTTTTACTTCATCAAAAGCATTCCGCTGGGGCTCACCCCATTTGAACCACACATGCTTCCGTGTCAAGGACACGAGAGGCTCTACCAGGTTAGCATAATTGGGGGCACATGCACGATAATACCCCGCCATGCCGTACTTCCTCTACAGAAGTGGGAGGGAACATGTCACGGATAGCTTGAATTTTTTGATCTTGTGGGGAAATACCATGCTGTGAAATGTGATACCCCAATAAATCTACTGATCTAGCAGTGAAAACACACTTCTTTCTTTTGAGCTGTAAATTATACTCTAATAACCGTTCCAAGACTAGTTTTAGATGATAAGCATGCTCAGTTTCATCGTGCGAATATATAACAATGTCATCAACATACACAACAACAAACTTACCGACATAATCTCGAAAAATATCATTCATGGCTCTTTGAAAAACCGCACCTGAGTTACAACATCCAAATGGCATAGAATTCCACTCAAATAAACCTTCCGAGCAGGTAGATGCAGTTTTTTCAATGTCTTCCGGTGCAACAGGTATTTGCCAATATCCAGACTTAAGGTCTAAAGTTGTGAACACAGATGCACCACGCAGAGAGTCAAAAATGTCTGAAATCAAAGGTAATGGATAACTATCCTTACGTGTTACAGAGTTCAATTTCCTGTAATCAATGGCGAACCTGATCGCTCCATCCTTTTTCGGTACCAGTGTGATGGGTGACGCCCAAGGTGATGAAGATGGTCGTATAACACCTGCCTGTAACATCTCCTTTATTTGGTCCTTGACAACATGCTGTTTCATCAAGGGCATCCTGTACGCACGCTGCCTGATGGGTGGGTGATCCCCTGTAGGTGTGGTGCACTGCACTCTCGGGTGTCTTCCTGCACCTGGTTTCCTTGACTCATCGAAAACATCTCTGAACTCATGTAACACCTCATCGATCCCTCTGTTTCCCGTGGTTTCATAAACACTCCCTGTGGCGTCGATACCTCCCAGTTGTCCAGTCGACGTTAACTTGTATGATCGACTGAACAATCGCATAAGACCTTTTGGATAGTCCAATTGAGCTCGTCCTATGTGTAATGCATCGGACCCTAAAATACACTGGTGAAACATCTCCGGAACCACCACAATCGGTACGGGAGACGCGTTTAGAAATTTTACTTCAGTTTGTCCCAAAACTTTCAGAGGCTGCTCATTTACAGCATAGATTACACCAGTTTTCTTAAGTGGTCCCTTCCCAGATAGTTTATGCCACACATCAGCACGTAATAGTGACGTTGACGCCCCCGTGTCAATCAGTGCGGTAACAGTTTGTCCATCCAACTTTAATTGGGCCGAGAACCTCCCGGGAATGATCGAGTGCTCGGCCCTACGCCGTTTCCCGCCTGCTCACGAGTTGTTCGGAAACGTGGATTAGGCGGATTACGACATTCCGCCATTCTGTGTCCGGTCTGATCGCATCTCCAACAGGTGATCGGTTGTCTCTTATTGGCACGCCTCTGTCCATTGTATCGTGTCGTTGGCCGTCGCTGATCACTGTGGGCTCGCATTGTAGTATTCTCCTGCTGTCGGCGTTGATCACGCTCTAACCGGATCAACCGATTGTTCATTAATTTTTGATGTGACTCTATGGCACCTCGGTTCTGTCGGATTTCCTCTAAACATCTCTCGATAGGGTCCCGAGAAGCATCAACTTCCATCGGCACTGCCTCGTCTAGATTCATGGTAGATAATAAGTCTAACCGGGATGCTTGATCCTCGACATAGGTCATAGCCGCATTTTTGTTCAGCACGATTTTGCGTGCCAACTGCTTATCCTGTAGTGACCTAATATATGCACGAAGGACGACACGTTTCGAGTCGTCATTTACATCTGGGTATGCACGTCTAGCCAAGTCCCGAAATCGCCTATTGTACGTATACACCGTTTCTCCTGGTCTCTGGTGAATCGTCTCTAATTCACATTTTAGTCTCTCGTCTTCATTTGTGGATACAAATGCCGTTACCACATGTTGCTTAATTGTTCCCCATGTTATGGTGGAGTTATCCTTGTCTTCAAGAAATAAATCGATCTCCCTCCGGAGACCCCCGGCTGTTGTCCATATCGCCAAGTGTGCTGGACTCCCACTGATGTCTTGAACATCCCGTACCGCTGTGTCACATTCCTCTAACCAGTCGCGTACCTCGGCCGGAATGAGTCCATCGCACTTACGAATAGCCGCAACGTGATTCCTTAACCTCTCCCGTTGTACTCGTGATTGTTCGTGAGCTGAATTGTCAGCACGCACGGCGTTTACTAATGTTGTTACGCCCTGTGCTATGGCCTGCAGATCTTGCACTCGCACGGCCTGATCTGCCATACTTGTCTCGTCTTGTAGTGTCTCGTCGGGGTCGCCAATGCGGAATTTTTGCGTCTAATCAGTAGTTACGTGAAAGTGATAAGACACGGGGATCTTCTCCACATAACGCTTTTTCCGTATGTTCGTCTTCAGTCAAGCCAAAGAACTACAAGAAAACTCGTTGTGATGGAAGAGGTTGATGTTGTTTACTTCTGCATCATAACATAGACAAAGTACAGCAAATCATAATAACCTGAAAACGTCTGTACGAAATGAAGCTCGGTGTTATATGCTTGATTTATTGGAATATACCTCGAACTTAAATATGATAGAACAAACAAGCTACTTGACACAGGCTAGTACCAAACTCTAATTTCACACGACTCAAACACTTAATTAGGGACACTGCCGGAATGACCACTTGCGCGCTGGTCATTAACTAAGCACAGCTGTGGACTGTTTCGATCACTCTGATACCGTACAAACACTTATCCGTTTGAAGCTTTTGCTTAATCCATTTAACAGAAGACAATTTATTTCTATAATATACAGTGTAAACCAGGCCTTCTATTCGAGTCTACAATTAAAATATACAACTGACCTGATGTGTCAAATCTCTGGCCTGTATCCTTATCAGCTACTGACCACTCAAGTGCATACCCCGGTCAGTTTTCCTGGCTTCCACTCAACTAGTAGAGATACTCTCCCAGCCTTAATACACTGTACTGTATGAAACTACATGTACCGACTAAACCCGTGAACTGACATTGAATCAAATAATAAACTTCCAAAATTGATTAGGGCAAATGTGAAATTCAAACAGATAAATGTGAGGCGTCCCTCAATAACCATATAAATTCCACACCATGTCGCTATCCCAGGTCGAATCGCTCAACACCATTTACACCAATGTTTTCGGCTATGATAGAGAAGTTTTCCCCTTGCATATTACGCAAGACAAAAGACACTTTTGCCTCACTAAAAACATAAATCGTCTGTTGGGCGACTCTAGTATTGCTAAAAATAATCATCAACCAACGGTCAGCTTATTTTTAGCCATCCACCACCGTATGCTATAAAAGCGACTACCCATCGTGTCAATCGAGCGAAATGCAATGGTAAACAATTCTATTGCAACTATTACCTGCACGGATTTTCTTCTCAACGCGTGCTGGATGACCATCTTCCTCCCTGCTCTCCTCATGGACCCCAACGGATCAAACTCCCAGAAACACCAGAAGAACAATGGTTAACATTCAAAAATATCAAGAAGCAACTCCGCGTACCCTTTGTCATCTTTGCTGATTCCGAGTGTTTCTGGGAGTTTGATCCGTTGGGGTCCATGAGGAGAGCAGTGAGGAAGATGGTCATCCAGCACGCGTTGGGAAGAAAATCTGTGCAAGCAATAGTTGCAACAGAATGGCTTACCATTACATTTAGTGCGATTGCCCAACAGACGACTTCTGTTTTTAATGAGGCAAAAGTGTCTCTTGTCTTCCTTGGTAATGAGAAACAGATTCACATGGGTGTCAAACCTATGTTGCGTAATATGCAAGGGGAAAACTTATCTATCATAGCCGAAAACATTGATGGAAATGGTGTTGAGGGATTTGAACTTAGCGACCTGAGATAGCGACATGAGAAAATTAATACCATCAACTTTCAATTCGTCCATGTAAGCTGTATAATGCTTAGGGCGATTGGGGTTCGTTTTTGCTGGATGGAGGGCTGCCAAAATAGACCATAAAAGACAAAAAGATCTGTACTCTTCACGTTGACAAGAGTTTTCTTGTCAGCTAGAGGTTTAGGTGTGGGGATATAGCTGCTCCCATCAAAAGGTACATATTGAGCCAGATGTAGTATTTCATCTATGAGCCAAGCGCTCCCATCATGTTGATAGTCCTGCAAACTATGGTGAATTTTCTGTGGGGATTCGATTAGCTGAGATTCCAGTTCGGATAGGTTAGTGATGATAGCACTGGAACATCGGAAGGTGGGCTCGGAGTAGATAGGATTCCCGTCGCTGTTCGGTCGTACCATACGGATTTGTAAAGAAAGATACCATTTAATGCCTCGGTGTTTAGCAAGCTCTACAGTGATGAGCTTACGAAGCTTTGGTTCTGTGTTCTTGAAAAACAGTAATACATCCACATTATCATCAGAGGAAGAAGGAATGGAATGGGTGTGTACAGTACCTTCCATTGCGGATGAGCCTGGCCTGGCTCCATCCACTTGTTTCCTATGGCAACTGTCACAGTGCTGTGAATATTTTGGGGGGAGTGGTCGATGGCAGGCAATGCATTCTCTCCCTCGAGTCGAACATTCATGGCAGAATGGTTTGCCGGTGAGGAGCGGCTTGATGATGCCACAAAAGTTACATTTGGACTGATGTGGTGGTGGGTCTGTTTTCATCCGCTTAATTCTGCTATGATGTGCGCCATAAACATGCCTTTTCCTCGTATCGGCACGTTGATGAGTTAAAAGTTTATCCAAGTTTTTTCGACATGTGGAACAGTTGATGGGTTGACTGCGTCGATGTCGAAGCATATTTCCTCGATTGGTGAAGGTCTGAGAGTAAACATCGCATTGAATCTGAGAGATCGTAGGCACGGAGCGACAGATGGTATTGGCGAGTAGTTGTATTCGACGCGAATTGACAGCAACGTCGTTATAGGCGCCCCGCTCTCTCGCCCAAGCATTTAAGGCATTTTATACGTCCGTAAAGGAGTCGATTTTAGAGTAATCCATGATGAATGAAGAATGACACGATGGGTAGTCGCTTTTATAGCATACGGTGGCGGATGAGCTCTAATAGTGAATTTTTCTTAGACAATAGAAGAGCTGCGCTCTGATTGGTGGATATATCTAGACAACACAAGAAAAGCGCTGTGATTGATGTTTATTATTAGACAATAGAAGAGCCGCGCTGTGAATGATCGATATTATTAGACAATAGAAGAGCTGCGCTCGGATTGGTGGATATTTTCAGCTAACCTCCAACCAATGCGAACACACTTACACACATAATGACCCACACATACACCCACACACTTACACCCACACGCTTACACCCACATACTTACACCCAAACACACCTACACACTTACAGACACCGACACACAGACACCCGCATAAAGCCACACTTACACACATACCCACTTACGCCGACACTTAGACACCCACACACTTACACCCGCACACACCCCCACAGACTTACACTTACACCCACACACTTACACCGACAGATACACAGATACACCCAAACAGCTACACCCACACACACACATACCCACTTACGCCCACACTTACAGACACCCACACACCCACACACTTACACCCATACACTTACACACACACTCACTTACGCTCACACTTACAGACACCCACACACCCACATACTTACACCCACACACACCAACACACACTTACACTTACACCCACACACTTACACACCCATACATAGCCACTTACCCACACACTTACATACAACCACACACACCCACACACTTACACACATACCCACTTACACCCACACACTTACAAACATCCACACCCACTTACACTTATACCCACACACTTACGCCCTCATTTACAGACACCCACACACTTACACACTTACAGACATACCCACTTACACCCACACACTTACACATACCCACTTACGCCCACACTTACAGACAACCACACACTTACACACATACCCACTTACACCCACACACTTACAAACATCCACACACTCCCACACCCACTTACACTCACACACTTACGCTCTCATTTAGACTCCCACACACTTACACACTTACAAACACACACCCATACACTTACACACATACCCACTTAACCCCACACACTTACAAACATCCACACACACACTTACTTATACCCACACACTTACGCCCTCATTTACAGACACCCACAAACTTACAGACATACCCACTTACACCCACAGACTTACACACATACCCACTTACGCCCACACTTACAGACACCCACACACTCACACACATACCCACTTACAACCACACACTTACCGGTGTGAAGGTGAACGTTGTCCTGATTAGTGGTTGTCCGTCGGACAACCATTACTGGGACAGATTGTCCATGGACAACATATACTGTTGTGAGTTGTCCAGGGACAACTGATACTAGTACAGGTTGTCCATGGACAACTATATCCCGGGATACGTTGTCCGACGATAGAAGTGGTTGTCCAGGTTTATCGCGATTATAACTAAGTCGTATTAAGGGTTGTCCGTCGTCTAGGAATAGTTGTCCAGTATCAGGCCTCATCATGTAAAGTGACCCAATAAGGCAATGATAGTATGCGTAGCTAATAAATGCATTGTTTTAACCCCACCAGGTCTGGGTGCTTTGGAGGCTGACCCCGCCCGAGGATGGAGAGTTGGGGCATTTCGACGCCCTATTTATTTTCGTTACCTCTTGGGGTAGAGGGCTGAAACTTTCCATACCATATATTTGAGTCAAACTCTATAATGGAATGGAAAATAATTCAAGATGGCCGCCATCATGACGTCACAGTGAAGTTATCGAATTTCGAATTATTCGATATTTTATCTCAAAAAACTAATTAATATGACAGAAAATAAGTAGTTTTGGCAAAATAAAGAACCTTTATGCTCTTTTAGGCTAGAAAAATACGAAAAAACTAACAGAAATGACCGAAAACACAATTTTCTAGGGATACTTTGTGACCCTCATTTTCCCATGATCCCTTGCACATAGGATTATGCAGATAATCTCAAAGTGACGGCAAAAACGATTCTCGGGAAGTTCAGAAAGTTTCAGCTCTCTTGTTCTCTTCGTACTCACCCATATAAATAGTTTTAATATCTACTAAGCTAAGGAGCTGAAAGAGCGCACACTATATATGAAACAGTCATTCGATTACGTCACAATGACGTAATCAAATTCAAAATTCGCATCTGAATGTTTGGGCCGAGTTTTTCAATCAGATTTTTCCAATTTTGCGTTCATGCAATTTTTCCGGAAAAACCTGTTTGGCACTCTAATACAGGAAAAGACAATAATTTATCAGAAATACGGAGAAGACACAACCTACCGGGGGGGGGGGGAGCGGGGGGGATTATGGCCCATGTACCAAAATTTCTATCCTTTATCCGGAACGACAAATACTTGAAAGCGGACACTCCGTGACTTTGTAGCTTATCATATTGGGGTCATTTTGAGCCTATTTGCATGACCCAGCGAGCAAAAAATAATGGTTAAATTCAAAATGGCGGCCATTTGTGTATCAGAAAAGTGATGTTTTCTTCATTTTTCTTCAAAATTTCTGCTTTTCTTCAAGGAAAAGTGTGGAAAACTATTTGATTTCACATCTACAAATTTATCATGCAGTGATTGTTAAGAAATGACATACAAAAATGCCGTTTTTGAAAATGACGTCACTGTGACGTCATCACAGCAGCCATCTTGGATTTTTACTACATTTTCTGATGGAGCTTGACCCACGGGTATAGTGTGGTAAGTTTCAAGGGGTAAGAAAAATATTTAGGGGGTGCCTAAATGTTAAATCTCGACAGATATATCTAAGGATATGTAAACGGTCACGTGCAAATGGGTGTAAGGGGATGAACTAGTATTGTGAAAACGTTATTTAGCCCTATAGCCCCCAAATCCTAACTTCATCCTCTCAGATTTGATTCCATTGACGTAATCATATATAAATGCAGAGCAGCATGAGTAAATTCGAAATCGCGGTCATGAGGGTCCTCTGAAGTGACATTATATATATATATTTTTTAATCCTCTTGATTTTTTTTTTTTTTTTTGATTAACGGCATTCCTACCCCGGCAGAGATCAACACCAAATGCTCAAGTGACTTCGTCATTAGGGTTACTTGGCAGTTCTGATGTTTCACAATCTAATTAAAATTAAATCCTATCTGCTCCCCATTTGGATACTGTCGCTTGTAGGATCTAACAGACTTGCAGTAACTCGCGTGTCAACCAATCCCGAGAACGCTTCATAGTTCTTTGAAGGAAACATTGAGGACAAAGAATTTTTGGTTGGCTCAGCCGAAATATCCGGCTCGCTGGCGGGGTGTCTTTTGATGTTGCCGCGGTCCCGACATTGTGGCGCCATAATACGGGGTAAATATATGGACTGATCTTTGGTGTAAACATTGGGGTAAATGATCCACAGTTAACCTATCTCCCCTCCCTGACTGCAAATGGATGAGTCCAGATGCGACCATGATGTCATAATGCTATTAAATATCCATATATGGGCGCTCAGAACACCAAATTCAATTGAAATACGTAAGATCCTATATAGCGACATGTACGATTGGGGAGCATTGATAGGATATTAATTTATGAAGATTGGATGTTTCAATATGTTAAATTTGTCTGGGAGCAAGAAGATTCGGATTCAAAACCCTCGGATTAACCTGAAATACCAAATTCCGCAATATCTTTTCCTCCAGTGTCTATGTCAAAATCAGAGTTGTTCTAGTTAGCCTCCACCTTATTGTGCAGGCTTACGTCGATTATTTTAACCCTATCTGGCCTGGGATTTTTGGGACCTGTCCAGGCCTGGGGGGCCGAAATGGCCCCCCTAATTATTTTTCTTACCCCTTCAGCTAGGGAGCTGAAACTTATTACTCTATACGCTTGGGTCAAGCTCTACCAGAAAATGTAAAAAAAAATCCAAGATGGCCGCTTTGATGACGTCACAGTGACGCCATTTTGAAAAACGGCATTTTTTGGTCGATTTTTTGGTCAGATTTTCAGAATTTTTTATTTTTGCAATTTCTCCACAAAAACTGCATGAAAAATTAGAAAATATTAATGTGATATGAAATAAAATAGTTTTTGCCCACTTTTCATTGCGGAAAAGCAGAAATTTTGAAGAAATATGACAAAAACATCCCTTTTCTGGTACACCACGTAGCCGCCATCTTGAATTCACCCATGATCCTCTGTTCGGGGGGTTATGAAAATAGGCTCAAAATGACCCCAATAAGACAAACGATAAAGTCACGGAGTTTCAGCTCTCCATTTTTTGCCGTTCCGGAGATAGTGCAGAAAGTTTGGTAGGGGGGCCATAATGGCCTCCCCCCCCCCCCAGTCCAGGTAGGGTTAAGAGCGAAAAATGTTGTCGTATATAAAAAACGTATATCAGTTCAACAAAAACAATGTTGATTGCGACCGGAAGAAATTGACGAATAATACGCCAAATATATTTGCAAAATAGAACTAAACAATAGGATAATTAAGATATATGTAACAAAAATATAACTTCAAAATATAATGTCCACCTGCCGTCATAAATCAACAAATGATCCATAGAAAGGCTAGAGTGGAAAACATGATAAATGTATCGTATTCAAAAATAATGTGGCGCAGATGGGATTCGAACCTACAACATACTGGAAACCCGCTCCTCCATATTACCGCGCCTCTTTCCTCTGGACCACTTGGGACAGCTGCCGAGCTACAGAAAATTTGTCACCTTTATATCGTGACCTAGATTGTCTGATAATACGATGGACAGCACGTCATGAGGGACAACTACTATTACCACTGTTGTAATAAGACAGGTTGTCCCCCATCAATAGTTGTCCGGGCGCAAATAATATAATATATAATGCATTACAACATGTACAAGAGTAATATATCGGTGGACAACTGATACCTGAAACTGGGTGTCCCCCGGAGAAACTGGGTGTCCCCCTCCGGGGGACACCCAGTTTCAGTCAGGACAACCACTGCCAGGTACAGGTTGTCCTCCGGACAACCTGTACTGTGGGACAACCATTATTGCTACAGGCACGGGTTCGAGCCCAGCTGGTCCATGTGTGAAAGTTTGTCGGTTACTTGCCGAAGGACGGTGGTTCACTCCGGGCACTCCGGCTTCTTTCACCAACGAAACTGTCACCATATGAGTGAAACAAACTTGAGTGTGACATTAAGCCAAAACTCCCTCCTCCCACTTACGCCCACACTCACAGACACCCACACACACTTACACCCACACACTTACACCCACACACCCACACACTTACCCACTTACGGCCACACTTACACATACTTACACCCACACACTTACACACACACCCATACATTTACAGA
>JAVTVY010011653.1:0-52207 GCA_036873755.1 Hanleya hanleyi | reverse complement strand
AAATCCAGATGAAATGATACGGCTGCATGTACGGAAAGGAGCGTATTGCCCTCCCTAGCATCTGATAGTGCTAATTGATATCAAACACCAGCACGAAACAGATACAAGGAAGGGATTAAGATCTAGTCGTGAAATTAATACTGCTATTTACGGCGGCAAGCGTTGCCCTGCCTAGCATCTGATAGTGCTAATTCAAATTTAAACACCAGCACAAAACAGATACAAGGAAGGGCTTTGATTCTAGAAGAATCAATAAGACTGCATAGGAAGGAGCGTATATATGCCCTCCCTAGCATCTGATACTGCTAATTGATATGAAACACCAGCACGAAACAGATACAAGGAAGGGATTAAGATCTAGTCGTGGAATAAATACTGTTGTAACTACGGCGGCAAACATTGCCCTGCCTAACATCTGATAGTGCTAATTCAAATTTTACACACCAGCACGAAACAGATACATGGAAGGGACTAAATTCTAGTATACCGTATTCGATACGGCAGTATAGGAATGAGCATGTTTTCCTCCCTAGCATCTGATAGTGCTAATTTACATTATTGATACCAGCACAAAACAGATACAAGGAAGGAATTCAAATGCAATCTTGAAATTATATTACTGCTGCTTAATATGTAAGAACACATTTTCTTCCAAGGCATCTCGGAAAATAACCACAAGCACAAGTCAAATGGTACTTTCGTGGCTTCTCTGTCATCATATGAAGGAACAGCTGATTAATCGCATAACATACGATATTCGGTTGATGGTATCGATGCTTACCTGTTTAGTCCACTATTTCACTGAGGATTCAAACCGAGATGTGATATTAACTTAACCATAGCGTGAAATTTATATGAGTTTGGAAAATGCCACTTCCAGCTCTGTCAAGTGTTTGAGCTTGTGCATTAGAGTTTCTTGTCACTCAATCATTCAATTTTAGTGGAACATCAAGTGATTAATAACCGGATTAGGATTAAGTAGTCTCGTGGTGATGATCACACCACCAGTTACGCGCATAGCTATGTTTGTGAATTGTCTTTCATTCGCATCATGGAATTTAAACGAATACCATGATAAGCTCTATTTTCCACAGATATGTCGCGGAATATTTGATCAACGTAAAGTTGCATCAATTCGATTTCTGTAGTTTAAGCAACTTTTGCCCTCCCTAGCATCTGATAGTGCTAATTTAGATTACAAACACCAGCACGAAACAGATACAAGGAAGGGATTAAAATCCAGATGAATTGATATGGCTGCATGTACGGAAAGGAGCGTATTGCCCTCCCTAGCATCTGATAGTGCTAATTGATATCAAACACCAGCACGAAACAGATACAAGGAAGGGATTAAGATCTAGTCGTGAAATAAAAACTGCTATTTACGGCGGCAAGCGTTGCCCTGCCTAGCATCTGATAGTGCTAATTCAAACTTAAACACCAGGACAAAACAGATACAAGGAAGGGGTTTGATTCTAGAAGAATCAATAAGACTGCATAGGAAGGAGCGTATATATGCCCTCCCTAGCATCAGATAGTGCTAATTGATATGAAACACCAGCACGAAACAGATACAAGGAAGGGATTAAGATCTAGCCGTGGAATAAATACTGTTGTAACTACGGCGGCAAACATTGCCCTGCCTAGCATCTGATAGTGCTAATTCAAATTTTACACACCAGCACGAAACAGATACAAGGAAGGGGCTAAATTCTAGTATACCGTACTCGATACGGCAGTATAGGAATGAGCATGTTTTCCTCCCTAGCATCTGATAGTGCTAATTTACATTATTGACACCAGCACAAAACAGATGCAAGGAAGGAATTCAAATGCAATCTTGAAATTATATTACTGCTGCTTAATATGTAAGAACACATTTTCTTCCAAGGCATCTCGGAAAATAACCACACGCACAAGTCAAATAGTACTTTCGTGGCTTCTCTGTCATCATATGAAGGAACAGCTGATTAATCGCATAACATACGATATTCGGTTGATGGTATCGATGCTTACCTGTTTAGCCCACTATTTCACTGAGGATTCAAACCGAGATGTGATATTAACTTAACCATAGCGTGAAATTTATATGAGTTTGCAAAATGCCACTTCCAGCTCTGTCAAGTGTTTGAGCTTGTGCATTAGAGTTTCTTGTCACTCAATCATTCAATTTTAGTGGAACATCAAGTGATTAATCACCGGATTAGGATTAAGTAGTCTCGTGGTGATGATCACATCACCGGTTACGCGCATAGCTATGTTTGTGAATTGTCTTTCATTCGCATCATGGAATTTAAACGAATACGATGATAAGCTCTATTTTCCACAGATATGTCGCGGAATATTTGATCAACGTAAAGTTGCATCAATTCGATTTCTGGAGTTTAAGCAACTTTTGCCCTCCCTAGCATCTGATAGTGCTAATTTAGATTACAAACACCAGCACGAAACAGATACAAGGAAGGGATTAAAATCCAGATGAATTGATACGGCTGCATGTACGGAAAGGAGCGTTTTGCCCTCCTTAGCATCTGATAGTGCTAATTGATATCAAACACCAGCACGATACAGATACAAGGAAGGGATTAAGATCTAGTCGTGAAATAAATACTGCTATTTACGGCGGCAAGCGTTGCCCTGCCTAGCATCTGATAGTGCTAATTCAAATTTAAACACCAGCACAAAACAGATACAAGGAAGGGCTTTGATTCTAGAAGATTCAATAAGACTGTATAGGAAGGAGCGTGTATATGCCCTCCTTAGCATCTGATAGTGCTAATTGATATGAAACACCAGCACGAAACAGATACAAGGAAGGGATTAAGATCTAGTCGTGGAATAAATACTGTTGTAACTACGGCGGCAAACATTGCCCTGCCTAGCATCTGATAGTGCTAATTCAAATTTTACACACCAGCACTAAACAGATACAAGGAAGGGACTAAATTCTAGTATACCGTACTCGATACGGCAGTATAGGAATGAGCATGTTTTCCTCCCTAGCATCTGATAGTGCTAATTTACATTATTGACACCAGCACAAAACAGATACAAGGCAGGAATTCAAATGCAATCTTGAAATTATATTACTGCTGCTTAATATGTAAGAACACATTTTCTTCCAAGGCATCTCGGAAAATAACCACAAGCACAAGTCAAATAGTACTTTCGTGGCTTCTCTGTCATCATATGAAGTAACAGCTGATTAATCGCATAACATACGATATTCGGTTGATGGTATCGATGCTTACCTGTTTAGTCCACTATTTCACTGAGGATTCAAACCGAGATGTGATATTAACTTAACCATAGCGTGAAATTTATATGAGTATGGAAAATGCCACTTCCAGCTCTGTCAAGTGTTTGGGCTTGTGCATTAGAGTTCCTTGTCACTCAATCATTCAATTTTAGTGGAACATCAAGTGATTAATCACCGGATTAGGATTAAGTAGTCTCGTGGTGATGATCACACCACCAGTTACGCGCATAGCTATGTTTGTGAATTGTCTTTCATTCGCATCATGGGATTTAAACGAATACGATGATAAGCTCTATTTTCCACAGATATGTCGCGGAATATTTGATCAACGTAAAGTTGCATCAATTCGATTTCTGTAGTTTAAGCAACTTTTGCCCTCCCTAGCATCTGATAGTGCTAATTTAGATTACAAACAGCAGCACGAAACAGATACAAGGAAGGGATTAAAATCCAGATGAATTGATACGGCTGCATGTACGGAAAGGAGCGTATTGCCCTCCCTAGCATCTGATAGTGCTAATTGATATCAAACACCAGCACGAAACAGATACAAGGAAGGGATTAAGATCTAGTCGTGAAATTAATACTGCTATTTACGGCGGCAAGCGTTGCCCTGCCTAGCATCTGATAGTGCTAATTCAAATTTAAACACCAGCACAAAACAGATACAAGGAAGGGCTTTGATTCTAGAAGAATCAATAGACTGCATAGGAAGGAGCGTATATATGCCCTCCCTAGCATCTGATAGTGCTAATTGATATGAAACACCAGCACGAAACAGATACAAGGAAGGGATTAAGATCTAGTCGTGGAATAAATACTGTTGTAACTACGGCGGCAAACATTGCCCTGCCCATCTGATAGTGCTAATTCAAATTTTACACACCAGCACGAAACAGATACATGGAAGGGACTAAATTCTAGTATACCGTATTCGATACGGCAGTATAGGAATGAGCATGTTTTCCTCCCTAGCATCTGATAGTGCTAATTTACATTATTGACACCAGCACAAAACAGATACAAGGAAGGAATTCAAATACAATCTTGAAATTATATTACTGCTGCTTAATATGTAAGAACACATTTTCTTCCAAGGCATCTCGGAAAATAACGACAAGCACAAGTCAAATAGTACTTTCGTGGCTTCTCTGTCATCATATGAAGGAACAGCTGATTAATCGCATAACATACGATATTCGGTTGATGGTATCGATGCTTACCTGTTTAGTCCACTATTTCACTGAGGATTGAAACCGAGATGTGATATTAACTTAACCATAGCGTGAAATTTATATGAGTATGGAAAATGCCACTTCCAGCTCTGTCAAGTATTTGAGCTTGTGCATTAGAGTTTCTTGTCACTCAATCATTCAATTTTAGTGGAACATCAAGTGATTAATCACCGGATTAGGATTAAGTAGTCTCGTGGTGATGATCACACCACCAGTTACGCGCATAGCTATGTTTGTGAATTGTCTTTCATTCGCATCATGGAATTTAAACGAATACCATGATAAGCTCTATTTTCCACAGATATGTCGCGGAATATTTGATCAACGTAAAGTTGCATCAATTCGATTTCTGTAGTTTAAGCAGCTTTTGCCCTCCCTAGCATCTGATAGTGCTAATTTAGATTACAAACACCAGCACGAAACAGATACAAGGAAGGGATTAAAATCCAGATGAATTGATACGGCTGCATGTACGCAAAGGAGCGTATTGCCCTCCCTAGCATCTGATAGTGCTAATTGATATCAAACACCAGCACAAGAAACAGATACAAGGAAGGGATTAGATCTAGTCGTGAAATAAATGCTGCTATTTACGGCGCTTGGCGTTGCCTGCTAGCATCTGATAGTGCTTTGGTTTGGCTTGTCGGAGGGCAAAAACAGATACAAGGAAGGGCTTTGATTTAAGAAGAATCCAATAAGACTGCATAGGAAAAGGCGTATATATGCCCTCCCTAGCATCTGATAGTGCTAAGTGAAACACCAGCACGAAAAGATTACAGGGAAGGGATTGCAGATCTAGTCGTGGAATAAATACTGTTGTAACTACGGCGGCAAACATTGCCCTGCCTAGCATCTGATAATGCTAATTCAAATTTTACACACCAGCACGAAACAGATACAAGGAAGGGACTAAATTCTAGTATACCGTACTCGATACGGCAGTATAGGGATGAGCATGTTTTCCTCCCTAGCATCTGATAGCGCTAATTTACATTATTGATACCAGCACAAAACAGATACAAGGAAGGAATTCAAATGCAATCTTGAAATTATATTACTGCTGCTTAATATGTAAGAACACATTTTTTTCCAAGGCATCTCGGAAAATAACCACAAGCACAAGTCAAATAGTACTTTCGTGGCTTTTCTGTCATCATAGGAAGGAACAGCTGATTAATCGCATAACATACGATATTCGGTTGATGGTATCGATGCTTACCTGTTTAGTCCACTATTTCACTGAGGATTCAAACCGAGATGTGATATTAACTTAACCATAGCGTGAAATTTATATGAGTTTGCAAAATGCCACTTCCAGCTCTGTCAAGTGTTTGAGCTTGTGCATTAGAGTTTCTTGTCACTCAATCATTCAATTTTAGTGGAACATCAAGTGATTAATCACCGGATTAGGATTAAGTAGTCTCGTGGTGATGATCACACCACCAGTTACGCGCATAGCTATGTTTGTGAATTGTCTTTCATTCGCATCATGGAATTTAAACGAATACGATGATAAGCTCTATTTTCCACAGATATGTCGCGGAATATTTGATCAACGTAAAGTTGCATCAATTCGATTTCTGTAGTTTAAGCAACTTTTGCCCTCCCTAGCATGTGATAGTGCTAATTTAGATTACAAACACCAGCACGAAACAGATACAAGGAAGGGATTAAAATCCAGATGAATTGATACGGCTGCATGTACGGAAAGGAGCGTATTGCCGTCCCTAGCATCTGGTAGTGCTAATTGATATCAAACACCAGCACGAAACAGATACAAGGAAGGGATTAAGATCTAGTCGTGAAATAAATACTGCTATTTACGGCGGCATGCGTTGCCCTGCCTAGCATCTGATAGTGCTAATTCAAATTTAAACACCAGCACAAAACAGATACAAGGAAGGGCTTTGATTCTAGAAGAATCAATAAGACTGCATAGGAAGGAGCGTGTATATGCCCTCCCTAGCATCTGATAGTGCTAATTGATATGAAACACCAGCACGAAAGAGATACAAGGAAGGGATTAAGATCTAGTCGTGGAATAAATGATGTTGTAACTACGGCGGCAAACATTGCCCTGCCTAGCATCTGATAGTGCTAATTCAAATTTTACACACCAGCACGAAACAGATACAAGGAAGGGACTAAATTCTAGTATACCGTACTCGATACGGCAGTATAGGAATGGGCATGTTTTCCTCCCTAGCATCTGATAGTGCTAATTTACATTATTGACACCAGCACAAAACAGATACAAGGAAGGAATTCAAATGCAATCTTGAAATTATATTACTGCTGCTTAATATGTAAGAACACATTTTCTTCCAAGGCATCTCGGAAAATAACCACAAGCACAAGTCAAATAGTACTTTCGTGGCTTCTCTGTCATCATATGAAGGAACAGCTGATTAATCGCATAACAGACGATATTCGGTTGATGGTACCGATGCTTACCTGTTTAGTCCACTATTTCACTGAGGATTCAAACCGAGATGTGATATTAACTTAACCATACCGTGAAATTTATATGAGTATGGAAAATGCCACTTCCAGCTCTGTCAAGTGTTTGAGCTTGTGCATTAGAGTTTCTTGTCACTCAATCATTCAATTTTAGTGGAACATCAGGTGATTAATCACCGGATTAGGATTAAGTAGTCTCGTGGTGATGATCACACCACCAGTTACGCGCATAGCTATGTTTGTGAATTGTCTTTCATTCGCATCATGGAATTTAAACGAATACGATGATAAGCTCTATTTTCCACAGATATGTCGCCGAATATTTGATCAACGTAAAGTTGCATCAATTCGATTTCTGTAGTTTAAGCAACTTTTGCCCTCCCTAGCATCTGATAGTGCTAATTTGGATTACAAACACCAGCACGAAACAGATACAAGGAAGGGATTAAAATCCAGATGAATTGATACGGCTGCATGTACGGAAAGGAGCGTATTGCCCTCCCTAGCATCTGATAGTGCTAATTGATATCAAACACCAGCAGGAAGCAGATACAAGGAAGGGATTAAGATCTAGTCGTGAAATAAATACTGCTATTTACGGCGGCAAGCGTTGCCCTGCCTAGCATCTGATAGTGCTAATTCAAATTTAAACACCAGCACAAAACAGATACAAGGAAGGGCTTTGATTCTAGAAGATTCAATAAGACTGTATAGGAAGGAGCGTGTATATGCCCTCCTTAGCATCTGATAGTGCTAATTGATATGAAACACCAGCACGAAACAGATACAAGGAAGGGATTAAGATCTAGTCGTGGAATAAATACTGTTGTAACTACGGCGGCAAACATTGCCCTGCCTAGCATCTGATAGTGCTAATTCAAATTTTACACACCAGCACGAAACAGATACATGGAAGGGACTAAATTCTAGTATACCGTTTTCGATACGGCAGTATAGGAATGAGCATGTTTTCCTCCCTAGCATCTGATAGTGCTAATTTACATTATTGACACCAGCACAAAACAGATACAAGGAAGGAATTCAAATGCAATCTTGAAATTATATTACTGCTTAATATGTAAGAACACATTTTCTTCCAAGGCATCTCGGAAAATAACCACAAGCACAAGTCAAATAGTACTTTCGTGGCTTCTCTGTCATCATATGAAGGAACAGCTGATTAATCGCATAACATACGATATTCGGCTGATGGTATCGATGCTTACCTGTTTAGTCCACTATTTCACTGAGGATTCAAACCGAGATGTGATATTAACTTAACCATAGCGTGAAATTTATATGAGTATGGAAAATGCCACTTCCAGCTCCGTCAAGTGTTTGAGCTTGTGCATTAGAGTTTCTTGTCACTCAATCATTCAATTTTAGTGGAACATCAAGTGATTAATAACCGGATTAGGATTAAGTAGTCTCGTGGTGATGATCACACCACCAGTTACGCGCATAGCTATGTTTGTGAATTGTCTTTCATTCGCATCATGGAATTTAAACGAATACGATGATAAGCTCTATTTTCCACAGATATGTCGCGGAATATTTGATCAACGTAAAGTTGCATCAATTCGATTTCTGTAGTTTAAGCAACTTTTGCCCTCCCTAGCATCTGATAGTGATAATTTAGATTACAAACACCAGCACGAAACAGATACAAGGAAGGGATTAAAATCCAGATGAATTGATACGGCTGCATGTACGGAAAGGAGCGTATTGCCCTCCCTAGCATCTGATAGTGCTAATTGATATCAAACACCAGCACGAAACAGATACAAGGAAGGGATTAAGATCTAGTCGTGAAATAAATACTGCTATTTACGGCGGCAAGCGTTGCCCTGCCTAGCATCTGATAGTGCTAATTCAAATTTAAACACCAGCACAAAACAGATACAAGGAAGGGCTTTGATTCTAGAAGAATCAATAAGACTGCATAGGAAGGAGCGTGTTTATGCCCTCCCTAGCATCTGATAGTGCTAATTGATATGAAACACCAGCACGAAACAGATACAAGGAAGGGATTAAGATCTAGTCGTGGAATAAATACTGTTGTAACTACGGCGGCAAACATTGCCCTGCCTAGCATCTGATAGTGCTAATTCAAATTTTACACACCAGCACGAAACAGATACAAGGAAGGGACTAAATTCTAGTATACTGTAACAAGGGTTATATTTGATATACATGTATACTCTAATTCTTTATTTGACAGTTATTAACGTAATTAGTCACCATAATATGTAAGATACGAAAGTGTAATCAATCATGCGTGCATACATGCCCGCTGTTATTGTAATCACACGAACAGGTGATATGCCATTTGTCACGCCCAGGAGGAACACGTCTATCTGTCAATCAAGTACTATCCAATCAAAATCATTCATTAGGTTACACTCTTGAACCGCGAGTTTCAAGAGTTTCAATCTAACTTTCAATAGAGTTCGGCCTCGGAAACCGAATTGATGAGACGTTTACTTATTACCTGGGCATGACCTCTGAGCTATTCATCTGTAAGTAACTTTATATTTCTGTTATATATAATAAACCATATACTATATTAAACCGTATCAGAATCTCGTCTTGTCACAAGATCCAGTATATTTTGGTATTCTATTGTTGCGAGAGCTGCCGTTCATATTTTGCATCTTCCACTGCGTATCCCTGAATCTCTGCTGAATATAATCTTCCTAAGCTGGGCATAACAGATTAGTTATTAGAGGGAGCTTCGTAATAGAATGGTAGCAGAGCGTGGTTTGTGACAAATAAAACGAGATTTGAAATATGGTTTATTTATAGGTCATTTGAGTTTATTATACGGTATCGTTAAGTAAAAAAAAAAAGAGAGATGTTTCAAAATAACGCTGTAAGAGGATTTCCTCTCGCTATAGAACTTCAGATGACGGTAGAACTATTAGGTCACGTTCGGTAAGTCAGATAACGGTGATTCAAATGGTATTAAGATGGAAGAACTTCTGTCCGTATTCAGAGAAGGATTATCGAATATTTCTGCACATATGGCTGAACAAAATCGGGCAGCGTTATCGGCTATTAGCGAGGCTCAGTCTAGACAAAATCCTCCATTGTCACCAGGAAATAGCGGAATCCCTGCTCTTAAAGCGTTTTCAGGAAATTCAGATAGTGATTTTCAGAAGTTTTTCTCCCGTTTTGAGTCTTATTCAGATTTTCATGGTTGGACAACGGAACAAAAGGTTAAAGTTTTCCCTTTATATTTGACTGATTTTGCTGAAAGTTTTTATGATGGTCTCTCTTTTCAAGTTAAGGACGATTTATCTCTGATTAAATCCGCGTTTGAAGATCGATTTGACCATCCCATGTTAAAATGGGCCAATGATGCAGCAATCTTTGCACGAAAGCAGCTTCCAAATGAACCTCTAGATGAATATATTACGGATTTACTCGAACTTTGCAGAAAGGCAAACAAATCTGAATCAGAAATTTTGTCATTTTTTATGAACGGACTTCAACCGACTCTTAGATCTCATGTGATCTTCCTAAGACCAACTAGCTTAGAGGATGCTCTAAGTAAATGTCGTTTGGCTGACACCGCGTTTAGCGTCACCAGTAGGCTAGGAGCTGGTCAAAATTCTGATCTAAATGAAAATGTACTCCCAGAAGAGAAGTCCGAGATTATCCAAAATGGCGGTAATTTGAAAGAAAAAGTACCGTCTAAAGCCATGAACACATCAGACGGTGTGCCTATCTGTTTTTGTTGTTTGCGTATTGGACATAAAGTTAAATTTTGTCCAGAAAGACGTGATACGCGACCGTCCTGTAGTTTTTGTAAACTTAAGGGACATCAGACCGTAAATTGTACAAAATTGCAAGCTAGAAATTGTGGTTTCCAAGCTACAAATTTAAATCCATTTTGTCAACGAGTACGTCCGCCACATTTAAAAGGCTGGATGTCCATTATGGAGATGCACATAATGGGCATTATAATTCAACACGCAGAAAGAAAAAGCGTGGTAGGCGTCGAAATAGAAAACGCTCAGTTCCTCAAAATGTTGACCAAGTTAATTCCGATTCAAAGGCCGTTTTGCCTATTCTTTATCCTCGTTGTGCAAGAAGAAGTACGCCGTTCACTAAGTCAGCATTGTCATCACATGAAAGTCCTCGAAATTTAGAAAAAATAACAATCAGAACGTCTCAAACCTTGGAAAACTACCCGATTCCATTCGAGCCACCTGCAAATTGTGTCGGTAGGATATCAAGCCTGAGTGACGTAAATGAGAACAAAGCTAATAGAAACACACCTGAGAACACAGTGGCAAAAACAACCATTAGTGTGGACCAGCAGAATGTTTCTACAAAAGAGTACGTTTCAGAGAACATTAACCGTCTGGGTAAATCAATAGAGTTGCATGATCAAGAAAGTTCTATTCTTTTAACCAGTTTTAATGGCCACAGCAATACATCTGAACAAAGGCATACCGAAACTCTGTTACGTGAATTACCAATTTCCAGTACTGGTTTGACGCTAAGTAATCCTGGGATAGTCGAGAAAATGGACAGTGAACAAACAAGAGAGCAATTAAATTTGTATAAGGAAACTCCAGCTAGGTATACACAAAGAGATACTGACAATAATGCATTTCACCAAACGTCTGTATTGACAGCAGCCAAAGTTCTCCTGCTATTGTTGTTAAGTCATATTTGGTTTTACAGTCAGAAAGTTTTAAGTACTGTGGCTCATTTCCTAAACTTCGCAAATGCGATTGCAACAGAAACTCCAGGGGGTGACTCAATAGACAATAGTAGAGAAATCCCCGTACAGGAAACAAATACTTGTCGGAAAATACGCTCAACTAAGGCGTCTCATATAGTTTTCATTCTGACAATGATTTTATCCTATATTCTTCCTACGTTCACATGGTTCTATTGGTTCAGAATTATTTGTGGGGCAGTTATACATTATATTTGTCATTCTCAAGATTTAGTGCTGTGCTGGAGTCTTACCTCAGACTACAACCAAACAGAGAAAGTACCTCCAGACAGAAAGAGAAATCCAAACCAAATTACAGTAATTGATTACTCGAAGTTTATAGATTTTGCATAACATTGACATGAGTTTGAATAAATGATTTATGTTGCATCTACGGACGATAATACATAGCAGATCGAGTGTTACATGTGTGTAATGGTCATTTCTAGGAGACCAACTCTCGTTTACTGTACATGAATCGATTTCAGAAATATTCGAATCTAAACCGTAAATTCTGTGATGTAGGATAATATGCAAATGAAACTAGATTAACTTTATATTGGTATAAATTGTATTTCCAGATTTGACCTCTTTAAAACGTATATTCGCTAATGCTAATTAATAGCATTATGTTGGTCACGCATTTCAAACAATATACATCCCAGTGCCACATAGTAGTATTATTATTTGTTGCAGATTTGTTGTTTGTACCGGTAATATTAATCATGTTTCTCGAGTTCTATTTTCAGATCAGATGTTACAAGCGACTCGAAGTGTTTCCATATCAGCTGAGTATCGCAGCTTATTGGTTCTGTTTTGTTTTCATGAATGTCTAGCTTATACTTCTACCATTTTCAAGATATGTCTTTGAGATATTATATATAGTGTTCCTTTATTATTCGTATTAATAGCAAGCCTCCAGTCAAGATCGTATTAAAGTTTCTTGTTTTATTTTAATGTATTTGAATATTAAGAACTTAGTAAGGAGAACTAATGTTCGTTCCCCGCCTCGATATGCAATTAAGTTTTCAGATTTAAAAGCGGGCATTAGTGGGAATTTTATTCGATCAACCATTGTTAGGTGAGCGTCATTTTGACTGCATTCCCTGTACTTGGTATATCTTGTGTATAAGATACTTTTTTTTGTTTTTCTAGTTGAGATACTCCTTCAAGCACACACCGAGATGGCGAAATGTGAGGCTTTCCACGAAACTCTGCGACGTAGCCAGCTGAAGTGAGAGAAGAAAAAGACTGATAGACGGCATCTGCATAATACTGAGGAAATAAGAACACTATGAACAACGTACCACCATACCCATGAAGAAGATGATATCTAGACAATTCCACGACAAACAATTCACAGGACCGCGCGAAGCTGATAGGAACAATCTGAACAATGAACTGTGTCATCTTACAAGGAACCGAGCCTAGCGATATTTAAATTCGGACACCTGAAAGAAGTTTGAACATTAATTCAATTAGCGAATCAACGAGATCATATCAACTGGACTCCTTAATTTGTGCGCTCAATTATTCCGAAAATGATGATTTATCGATTTTACATGCACAAGACTTTGCATCTGCGCTTTCACTATGCGTAAATCTGTTACTTCGTTTCAGTAATAATATTTAAATTGCGTAAATATTGAGATTTCATAATTGATAGATGTATTATGTCATAAGAAACTGCTTTATTCCATTTGTACATACCGATGGACACTATTCTTTCTTCAAGTATTTAAATTCATTGTCGCGTCTTCTATTCTTAGGTTATCGGAACTATCGCGAGACTTTCGCTTCCATTATTGCGTACAGATATTTGATTGTCGCGTTTATAATTCTTAATTGATCGCATATCTTATGTTGTATAATAAACTGTTTATTTATATGTGCACGGACCCATGGCAAATTCTAGTACAAGCTAATTATGGAAACATTATCTAAATTGGGAACCGGGTGTATTTGACAATATGGTTCATACATTGGCTTAGAGTTTCCCAAAGGTCCATTTTCTGTTTTCCAGGTATTTCTTTTCAGCTTTTAAATGTCAGAAGGGTGAGTCAACATCCGTGATTTACCATGCCTCAGAAAATCGTACCTCCCCCTCTTAACGAGAGTGGGGTTGGGTAGCTGTATGGTAACGACTCTGACCATTCTTTGTAAACAATTCCGTATCTTCCATGTATCATGGTGACATTTAAATTAAGGTTGAAATCATTGACTTTCGCGCGTGGGTCACGCGCTTTTCAAATTGGAGGTGTATGTAACAAGGGTTATATTTGATATACATGTATACTCTAATTCTTTATTTGACAGTTATTAACGTAATTAGTCACCATAATATGTAAGATACGAAAGTGTAATCAATCATGCGTGCATACATGCCCGCTGTTATTGTAATCACACGAACAGGTGATATGCCATTTGTCACGCCCAGGAGGAACCCGTCTATCTGTCAATCAAGTACTATCCAATCAAAATCATTCATTAGGTTACACTCTTGAACCGCGAGTTTCAAGAGTTTCAATCTAACTTTCAATAGAGTTCGGCCTCGGAAACCGAATTGATGAGACGTTTACTTATTACCTGGGCATGACCTCTGAGCTATTCATCTGTAAGTAACTTTATATTTCTGTTATATATAATAAACCATATACTATATTAAACCGTATCAGAATCTCGTCTTGTCACAAGATCCAGTATATTTTGGTATTCTATTGTTGCGAGAGCTGCCGTTCATATTTTGCATCTTCCACTGCGTATCCCTGAATCTCTGCTGAATATAATCTTCCTAAGCTGGGCATAACAGATTAGTTATTAGAGGGAGCTTCGTAACACTCCACTGTCTACATTTGTGTGTTCTTTGGATCTGTCCATGTGTATGTGTCTCCTCTGTCTGTAAGCTTATGTGTGTGTTCATTTTTGCATATTAATGTGTTTCCCTGTTTTATAGGATGTATGGTGGGTGGCTGGCTCCATGTTGCATTAAAGATAATTGCCTCTTTGAAGCAACAGAAAAGCAACTTGGCTGGGTGGTGCTTTGTTGGTTTTTCGCAATATGACTGAAATTTTGAAATCCACTTTAAATCCTACTCACTCAAGCATGTGTATGTGTCTCCACCAATATCTATATGTGTGTGTTCATTAGAATGGTCCATGTTTTTGTCTCTCCCCATAAGTGCTTCCAACAGTACAAAGCTCCCAGTGCACCTATTTTTCCTATTTATTTCATGCTTACCCTGTGTTGCCCAATGTAAATCAAATTTTTCCTATTTTTCTCTTTTTTTTATTATTCCCTACTTTTCCCTATTTTATTAATCTGAACAATGGTGATTGTCCCAGTGATGAGTTATATAACCTAATGGACATTGTTCAATTGACGAGTTATCTGTATTTAACCTGAGGGGCAATACACATTGTTCTCCATTTGAGCTATTAATGCAATAACCACCATGACCACAGACCTAATGCTTGTACAGCTGTAATGCCAGGTACGTACCACAGACTGGTTGTCAATTGATCATATATGTATGAACCGGATATTACATGACATAGAACAAATTAAGCCCTGAAGCAAAGATTTGCCTCACCATTTTTCAAACTTAAGGTGGCTCGCAGGCAAAAATGCATGACATCATTTTGAAAGAGTTGTCTCCCTTTAACGGCAATGACTCCCAAGCAATAATGTACTGGCAGCTGCAATTAAATGGGAGTGACATTCATCAGAGGTTTTGTTTGAAATTTTGAACTAAAAGACATATACAATTTATTTTATTTGTTAACCTGTTTGTTCAAATTATCAATATAACATATTTCATAGAACAAATGTCATTCTTACCCCAAATTTGGACAAATTTTATCCATTTTATCAAGGTCAAATTCTAGTATTTATATTTTTGAAGGATTAAATCTAGGGTCTCCAAATTGATATTACTATTGACTGGAAGCCTATCGCAGTTGACTGGCCTTGACCTATTTTTGTTTTAATGTCCTATATTGTTTATTATGATCTGACATGATCTAGGCTTTCCAAATTAATACTGTGTATGCATCTGGCAAAGGTCCAGAGGTGTACGGAAGATGACTGATCTTGACCTATTTTATCATGGTTAAATTGTAGTATTTGCTAATTTTTTTAAAGATTGAAACTGGGTCTCCAAATTATTACTTATGCAACTGGTGATTGACTAGAAGCCTATTCCAGTTGACTGACCTTGATATATTTTGAATATTCAAGTTTATATACTGTGTAAATTATGATATAACAACATGAAGAAAATAGGTCAAATTATACATGTTCAGTCTTAATATCTCCAGATTCATGTTCCATATACAATAAGTTAGAATTGACCTGAAAATTATTGAAGATGATTGACCTTGATCTATACTTCCGAGATCAAATTACTTGATTTGATTATGCGCTATTTTGAAGAGTATATTTAGACGTCAGAATTCTGTCATGCTCTACCAGAACCTTGGTGCAAAAGTTGTCTTTATTGCACCATGTGAGCATCCTGTCTGTGTCTTGTGTGCCATCCTCAGTGTTTTATAGGGTGGATGGAGTGTGTCTGGTTCCATGCTGCTTCAAAGATTCCTTTTCTGAAGTAGCAGGAACAAAACCAAGCTGGGTGGTGCTTAGTTGGTTCGTCGTGATATGGCTGAAATATTGTTGAAAGCGACGTTAAATTCTATTCACTCGCTCACTCTGTTCATGTTTATGTGTGACTGTTTCCATCGTGTCTGGGGTTCATAGACTTCAAGATATTCTTTCTTTCTCCCTGAATTGAGTTTTGTCCAATCAATATTCAGTTTTTCTAGCATTTTACCTCTTTCTTGTGTAATATTCTAATACACTAGCAATAGCATTTTTGCCAGAATTGTGTTTTTCATTAGTTTACCATGATTCTTGGCTTCTCTGTTGAGTTTTTGAGTGAATTTTACAGCCTATTAACAGTAGTAAGATGTGACTTCTATGAACCGCTGTGTCTATATGTGTGTGTTCGTTGAACCTGTCCATCATGTTTGTGTCTCCCCTTATGTGCTTCCTACATCTGTCTATGTTTGTGTCGTTTGTACCTGTTTTAACGCATTAGTTTACCGAGTTTTTGAATTGATTACTTAGAATTTTGTTTGATCGTCGCTATATAGCTGAAATATTGCTGAATGCGACGTTAAACCCTAATTCTCTCTCTCTCTCCTATGTTTGTGTCGCCACTCAATATATGTGTGTGTTCATTGAACCTGTCCATGTTTTTGTGTCTGCATTGTCTATATTTGTGTGTTCATCGGGTCTGTCCATGTTTATCTCCCCTTGTGCACTTCTTACATCTGTCCATAGTTATGTGTCTCCAATATTTATATAAGTGTGTGTTCATTAGCCCTGTAGTTGCTCTTGTCTTTATTGCACTAATGTAAGTGTCCTGTCTGGGTCTTGTGTGCTGCCCGCAGTTTTTATAGTGTGGATGGTGGGTGTCTGATTCCAAGATACTTGAAAAGTAATTGCTACTTTGAAGCAACAAGGATGCAACTTGGCTGAATGGTGCTTAGTTGGTTCATCACGGTATGACTGAAATACTCTTGAAAGTGATGTCAAATTGTAATCTCTCATCCATTTGTGGGGGGTGTTTTTGCAGAAAAGGCGTGCTTGGGCCCGATTACCCGGTGGCCTACCATATTGGCCAGTTGTAATAATTGAGTTCAAGAATCATTGCACAGTATATTGCCAGTACGATAACGCAGAGTAAGTGAATAATTATCGGTAAAAAATGCATAGATTTAAGAGGTATTTTTGGCAGGCTACTTCTTAGTTCCTTCAATAAATATGGAGTTGGCATTGCTACAGCTTCCCATTATAATTTTACATTTCTGATGTTTACGAGGATGCTCAATATAATATACTACATGTATGTTGTCTAAAAGTAGGAATTTATCTGGTTTTGCAAACTTGAGATTCATTTTCAGGAACAAGATAATGATGATCATATTTAGGCCTTATATCATTGGTGAGAAATTCTTTCCTCTTTTTCGAAAAATAATCCACATATGGGAATAAACACTTTTGAATTTATATATATTATAATCTTCAATTATCACCTACATGTACTGATTGCAGGATACAATTTCACAGGTTTTCTCATCAACACTTTTAAAATTGAAGCCCACTCAAAAAAACAGTGCACTACCATGATGAAACTATTTCAATGTGAAAATTATCTATACCAATGCTTCAATATACCCTATCTCAGTAAACTCAGATATAATAACACGGAACATCATATTCGACATCAATGCTATATAATTGCTGAATGCGACGTTAAACCCTAATTCTCTCTCTCTCAATGCTATATAAATCTTGTGTGAATTTCAAACTGCATCTCTTAGCCAGTCAGGTGGCTGGCTAGGCGAAATATCTTTAAAAATGGCCCTTGTAATTAGGCCTACACACAGGAGCACATGGACCATTATAGTAAACAGAAAAGAGAACAGTATCCAAATAACGCATGTATAGACATCGTGCAAGATTAATGTGGTAGAAAATATGAAATCATCGACAGCCAATAGACAAAATTAGTTTCCTCTTACTAGACAACCTAATGTATTACAGTTCAAAATCATCTTCTGACATCCAGCAAATAGTTACTGTTCTCAACATAAACTGGTAATAAAATGTATTTTACAGGCTGAGAGTGAAAAGATCACAGATAGAATTTGAAGATGATTATCATCGCGATTTCAAAGCGGAAGGAATTGGTATGGCCATGCTATCTACAGCATAGCTTGTTTATGTTCCGTTGTTAGATTTTGTTTATTTGATTTTAATTGAGTTCTTCACTATTAACCATTCCACCTCCATTGTTATTTCTTGGCTGTAATTCATTTAATTTCAAATTTCAATTGGTTCATTACTCAACATATCTAACCATGTAATTTTGGTCAGGAATCATATTTTGTTGTGTGTGTATTGATATTGCAATGTTGATTGGCGAGTACTGATTAATAGAGTTACTTTTTGCTGTTGCAAAATGCCGAACAAGTCATTCAGTAAGTGATCCTGGTGGGGGAGCTTTTTCCATTGAGCTGTCCGAAAGTTTATGGGTTTATATTCTCTGTTTGGTGATCCTTAGCCTAACCCACTGATGCCCAGCATGGTTTCATTCTTGACAGCATCCTTCCTCTGCTGAATCCAATATGGAGTTTCCTATTAAAATTACCAAGCTCGTGTAGAAAAATAGATCAGGTGCCAAATGGCCAATCAACACTACCAGAATCAAACTTAACAGATTCAAACTACAGGAAACCCACCACAATTTTCATACCTTTTGCACAATGTCCATTTACATGTATGTTTGCATTTTGCTGTACATTCCGCCGGCTACAATATCAAATTCTAGAATTCCAAGTGTGTTGAAAGTATTTTGTGCTGTGAAAACTTGTTGCTGGAGGTCAGTCTTTCATTTATTATGTTGATACATGGTCAATACTTATTCATCAAACTCTCTTTTTTTAGCTTGGCTGAAGAAGAAAAGGAAGACAGGAAGTCTATCTTGTTTCCTCGAAGATATAAAATGGATCGAATGTGAGTGTCATGTTCATCATTAAAGTGACCCCCCAACTGCACTTGCTGTCTTCAGGCATTGGATGATGCATGTTAGGTCGACCTTGTCAATGTCACCATTCAATAATGTTAAGACATGTTTCTCCAGATGTATCAAACCAAACTTGTAAACTTGGCAGAAACATTATTCATCATCTTGCAATAGGCCTTGTTTTCCAGCAACCTGCATAATCGGATATGGTCTCCATCAGCCATCTTGGATTTTAATGAACTGAATCTCGATAGAGCAATAACTTGAAAACGATTGATTGAACCAATAGCTTCATACTGTGGGAGTGGCCTAACCATGGTTGGGACTGTTTTTCCATCGATTTGTTAGCGAACTCAGATTTTGATCACTTGGTAAAATTTTGCCAAGATAACTTGACTGCATTATTACCCTATCATTGCTTTTTAATGCATGTGAATATATAATTGTGTAATATAACCCCCAAGTTCACCTAACTTGCTCACTGATGATTGCTTTTTGCAGGGAAGCTCTTCAGTAGCTACCTTCCGAAGTTACCTCCCAAATAGTTCTTGTCTAATAAATAGATGGAAAAATTGTGAACTTCATGTATGTGTATGGCAGAAGCTTGATGCAATAGTAATAAATATCTATTTTCTGCAAGCCTGTTGTATTGCTATCAAATGAGGTTTGTGAAGTAGTTAATGTAGCTTGCCTGAATATGTAAAGCAAGATTTTCCATGACCAATGCCTTGACCAGCAAACATTGGGGAGAATAATGGACACTGATGGAAATGTTGAGTCAAAAGATGGGGACTTGTAACATGTATGATGTATTACCTAAATGAAATAACATGACCTTGAAAGAAGTTGAATATAATATTTCCTTTTTAACTTATCAGCATTGGGGCCAGCTACAGTTTCTGATATGTTGGCAAAAGTACCAACACTCGCCACTAATCCAGGAACAGTCATGTCCACTGTTCTTGTCACCAACCAGTTGACCACAGTACCAGCACTGTCCACTAGTCCAGGAACGGCTCTGACAACAATTCCTATCACCAGCCTTCAGTTGTCCACAGTACCAAACCTGTCCACTAGTCCAGTAACAGTCCTGTCAACAGTTGCTAACACCAATCAGCAGTTGATCACAGTACCAGCCCTATCCACTAGTCCAACAACAGCTCTGTCAACAGTTCCTATCACCAGCCTTCAGTTGTCCACAGTACCAAACCTGTCCAGTAACAATCCTGTCAACAGTTCCTATCACCAGCCTTCAGTTGTCCACAGTACCAAACCTGTCCACTAGTCCAGTAACAGCTCTGTCAACAGTCCCTATCACCAACCTTCAGTTGTCCACAGTACCGAACCTGTCCACTTTTAGTCCAGAAACAGTCCTGTCAACCGTTGCTAACACCAATCAGTTGTCCACAGTACCAAACCTGTCCACTAGTCCAGTAACAGCTCTGTCAACATTTCCTATCACCAGCCTTCAGTTGTCCACAGTACCGAACCTGCCCACTAGTAGTCCAGAAACAGTCCTGTCAACAGTTGCTAACACCAATCAGTTGATCACAGTACCAGTCCTGTCCACTAGTGAAGAGACAATCCTGTCAACTGTTGCTAACACCAATCAGTTGATCACAGTACCAGCCACTAGTCCAGTAACGGCTCTGTCAACAGTTCCTATCACCAGCCTTCAGTTGTCCACAGTACCAAACCTGTGCACTAGTCCAGTAACAGCTCTGTCCACTAATCCTGTTGATCCCGATCCGCTTCCCAATTGTGACCTTTTTTATGGATTTACTGGTCAATTACCCAAAATGTTGGCTGTGCCTGATGTCGATGGTGATAACAGATTTTCTGAGAACGAGGAGCCCATGGAGATTAGTGACACTGAATATAGAACTTCAGAAACTGAAAGTGAGGAATATCCTGCTTTGAAAAAAGAAAACCTTACCAACCATTCCAACACTCACAAATGTTATGGTGATATTGATGATGAATTTAGTCCAGAAAATTCAACCCTGTCCACTAGTCCAACAGTCCTGTCAACAGTTCCCATCACCAGCCTTCAGTTGTCCACAGTACCAAACCTGTGCACTAGTCCAGTAACAGCTCTGTCCACTAATCCTGTTGATCCCGATCCGCTTCCCAATTGAGACCTTTTTTATGGATTTACTGGTCAATTACCCAAAATGTTGGCTGTGCCTGATGTCGATGGTGATAACAGATTTTCTGAGAACGAGGAGCCCATGGAGATTAGTGACACTGAATATAGAACTTCAGAAACTGAAAGTGAGGAATATCCTGCTTTGAAAAAAGAAAACCTTACCAACCATTCCAACACTCACAAATGTTATGGTGATATTGATGATGAATTTAGTCCAGAAAATTCAACCCTGTCCACAAGTCCAACAGTCCTGTCAACAGTTCCCATCACCAGCCTTCAGTTGTCCACAGTACCAAACCTGTGCACTAGTCCAGTAACAGCTCTGTCCACTAATCCTGTTGATCCCGATCCGCTTCCCAATTGAGACCTTTTTTATGGATTTACTGGTCAATTACCCAAAATGTTGGCTGTGCCTGATGTCGATGGTGATAACAGATTTTCTGAGAACGAGGAGCCCATGGAGATTAGTGACACCAATAGCTTCATACTGTGGGAGTGGCCTAACCATGGTTGGGACTGTTTTTCCATCGATTTGTTAGCGAACTCAGATTTTGATCACTTGGTAAAATTTTGCCAAGATAACTTGACTGCATTATTACCCTATCATTGCTTTTTAATGCATGTGAATATATAATTGTGTAATATAACCCCCAAGTTCACCTAACTTGCTCACTGATGATTGCTTTTTGCAGGGAAGCTCTTCAGTAGCTACCTTCCGAAGTTACCTCCCAAATAGTTCTTGTCTAATAAATAGATGGAAAAATTGTGAACTTCATGTATGTGTATGGCAGAAGCTTGATGCAATAGTAATAAATATCTATTTTCTGCAAGCCTGTTGTATTGCTATCAAATGAGGTTTGTGAAGTAGTTAATGTAGCTTGCCTGAATATGTAAAGCAAGATTTTCCATGACCAATGCCTTGACCAGCAAACATTGGGGAGAATAATGGACACTGATGGAAATGTTGAGTCAAAAGATGGGGACTTGTAACATGTATGATGTATTACCTAAATGAAATAACATGACCTTGAAAGAAGTTGAATATAATATTTCCTTTTTAACTTATCAGCATTGGGGCCAGCTACAGTTTCTGATATGTTGGCAATATGTGAGGAATATCCTGCTTTGAAAAAAGAAAACCTTACCAACCATTCCAACACTCACAAATGTTATGGTGATATTGATGATGAATTTAGTCCAGAAAATTCAACCCTGTCCACTAGTCCAACAGTCCTGTCAACAGTTCCCATCACCAGCCTTCAGTTGTCCACAGTACCAAACCTGTGCACTAGTCCAGTAACAGCTCTGTCCACTAATCTCGTGATCCCGATCCGCCCAATTGAGACCTTTTTATGGATTTACTGGTCAATTACCCAAAATGTTGGCTGTTGCCTGATGTCGATAGTGATAACAGATTTTCTGAGAACGAGGAGCCCATGGAGATTAGTGACACTGAATACTAGAACTTCAGAAACTGAAAGTGAGAATATCCTGCTTTGAAAAAGAAAGCCTTACCAACCATTCCAACACTCACAAATGTTATGGTGATATTGATGATAATTTAGTCCAGAAAATTCAACCCTGTCCCGCACTAGTCCAACAGTCCTGTCAGCAGTTCCCATCACCAAGCACTTCAGTTGTCCACAGTACCAAACCTGTGCACTAGTCCAGTAACAGCTCCTCCACTAATCCTGTTGATCCCGATCCGCTTCCCAATTGAGACCTTTTTTATGGATTTACTGGTCAATTACCCAAAATGTTGGCTGTGCCTGATGTCGATGGTGATAACAGATTTTCTGAGAACGAGGAGCCCATGGAGATTAGTGACACTGAATATAGAACTTCAGAAACTGAAAGTGAGGAATATCCTGCTTTGAAAAAAGAAAACCTTACCAACCATTCCAACACTCACAAATGTTATGGTGATATTGATGATGAATTTAGTCCAGAAAATTCAACCCTGTCCACTAGTCCAACAGTCCTGTCAACAGTTCCCATCACCAGCCTTCAGTTGTCCACAGTACCAAACCTGTGCACTAGTCCAGTAACAGCTCTGTCCACTAATCCTGTTGATCCCGATCCGCTTCCCAATTGTGACCTTTTTTATGGACTCACTGATCAATTACCAAAATGTTGGCTGTGCCTGATGTCGATGGTGATAACAGATTTTCTGAGAACCAGGAGCCCATGGAGATTAGTGACACTGAATATGGAACTTCAGAAACTGAAAGTGAGGAATATCCTGCTTTGAAAAAAGAAAACCTCACCAACCATTCCAAAACTGACAAATGTGATGGTGATATTGATGATGAATTTAGTCCAGAAAATTCAACCCTGTCCACTAGTCCAGAAACAATCCTGTCAAAAGTTCCTATCATCAATCAGCAGTTGATCACAGTACCAAACCTGTCCAGTAACAGCTCTGTCAACAGTTCCAATCACCAGCCTTCATTTGTCCACAGTACCAGCCCTATCCACTAGTCCAACAACAGCTCTGTCAACAGTTCCAATCACCAGCCTTCAGTTGTCCACAGTACCAAACCTGTCCAGTAACAGCTCTGTCAACAGTTCCTATCACCAGCCTTCAGTTGTCCACAGTACCAAACCTGTCCACTAGTCCAGAAACAGTCCTGTCAACAGTTCCTATCACCAATCACCCGTTGCCCACAGTACCAAACCTGTCCACTAGTCCAGTAACAGCTCTGTCAACAGTTCCTATCAACAGCCTTCAGTTGTCCACAGTACCAAACCTGTCCACTAGTCCAGTAACAGCTCTGTCAACAGTTCCTCTCACCAATCATCAGTTGACCACAGTACAAATCCTGTTCAGTAGTCCAGAAATAGTCCTGTCAACAGTTGCCAACACCAATCAGTTGATCACAGTACCAGCCCTGTCCACTAGTGCAGAGACGGCCCTGTCAACAGTTCCTATTACCAACCATCAGTTGACCAAAGTACCAACCCTATCCACTAGTCCAGTAACCGTTCTATCAACAGTTCCTATCACCAATCACCAGTTGACCACAGTACCAACCCTATCCACTAGCCCAGAAACAGGTCTGTCCACTAATCCTGTTGATCCCGATCCGCTTCCCAATTGTGACCTTTTTATGGACTTACTGGTCAATTACGCAACATGTTGGCTGTGCCTGATGTCGATGGTGATAACAGATTTTCTGAGAACGAGGAGCCCATGGAGATTAGTGACACTGAATATGGAACTTCAGAAACTGAAAGTGAGGAATATCCTGCTTTGAAAAAAGAAAACCTCACCAACCATTCCAACACTGACAAATGTGATGGTCATATTGATGATGAATTTAGTCCAGAAAATTCAACCCTGTCCACTAGTCCAGAAACAATCCTGTCAACAGTTCCTATCATCAATCAGCAGCTGATCACAGTACCAGCCCTGTCCACTAGTCCAACAGTCCTGTCAACAGTTCCTATCACCAATCAGCAGTTGATCACAGAACCAGCCCGGTCCACTAGTCCAACAGTCCTGTCAACAGTTCCTATCACCAATCAGCAGTTGATCACAGTACCAGCCCTGTCCACTAGTAGTCCAGAAACAGTCCTGTCAACAGTTCCTATCACCAATCACCAGTTGACCACAGTACCAACCCTGTTCACTAGTCCAGAAACTGGTCTGTCCACTAATCCTATTGACCCTTATCCTCTTCCCAATTGTGACCTTTTTTATGGACTTAATGGTCAATTACCCAAACTGTTTGATGTGCCTGATGTCGATGAAATTGGTCCAGATCACCTAGATATTTGAGTGTATTCCTGTAGGCAGAGGATCAGTGGTTGATGGGCAGGTCATTGTTACAGATATTTTTGATGGTGATAACAGATTTTCTGAGCCCATGGAGATTAGTGACACTGAATATGAACCAGGAACTTCAGAATCAGAAACTGAAAGTGAAGAATATCCTGCTTTGAAAACAGAAAACCTCACCAACCATTCCAACACTGACAAATGTGATGGTGATATTGATGATCAATGTGATGCTTCTGCAAAAGGAAGTATCAGCAATGAGAAGCACTGTTTTCCTACAGAGAAGTTTATCCTTAGAGCGCAAGATAAGCCGAACGTCTACGTCCGGAAGGTCATGAAGGCCACAAAGACTGGGGGCAAAAACAACAGGAAAGGAGAGAGGCTTTACAATTCCTACCATGCTTGCTTTATTTGCTGTGCCCTGCGACAACATATGCCGAAGTATTTGCATTCCCACAAGGAAAACCAGGAGATAAAACAGCTTTTGCAGCATGCAGAAAAACACCCAAAACATTCACAACACAAAAGTGGTTTCATCCAAAGTTGGAGAATTACTGCTCTCCAGAAGACCAACGGGAGCCTTTATGGTCAGGGACTTTGCACCTTGTCCAAGCTGTTTTGAGTGGATGTTACTGTCAAATATTCAGACATCAAAGCAAATGTGGCAAAAACCGCAATAGCAGAGAAGATGATATTAAGAAGCCTCTATCAAGGAAAGAATTACAGCTGCAAGCTGATATTCTCGCTGGTCATATCCAATCAAAACCGTCAAAAACTTTACAAGAGGAAGTGTTTTCTATAATGAGAAGAGATGCTGTTTCACAAGTTGCTCAAAGTGACCATCTGATAGCCTCTCTGGGAGAAAATTGGCAGCCTCAAAATGTTGACAACAAAGCAAAGAGGAAGTATTACTCATCACAGCATATGCGAGGTGTAGCAAAACTACTCCTCAGCTGAGACAAAATAGAGATGTGGAGGATTCTGAGAATGAGAACAAGAAATCATTATGGCACTTTCTTACTCCAGCAAACTTTGACAGTGTTGCAGAGGCTGCACTACAGTGCGCCTTCCCATCTATGGATGATGTGGAAGAACTGAGGTCCCCCTCCAATGCGATAAAGTTAAAATATGACATAGAGAAGGTTGTAGATGCAAAGTGGGCCTTCTTAGTCAAGCAAAATGATGACGTGTCACTGGCAGCAAGCAAGGAATTGACCGAGTGTGAGAATTTTAGAAAACTCATGAAAGTGGAGTGGGCATTGAAAGTCACAAAACTTGCACGGGCGGTATTGGAGCAAAGGAAGTTTGGACTGGAACAAGAAATTCCATCACCAGAAGCTATTCATCAACTCAGTTCTCACATTATCCAGCAGATAAAGAACCTTGATCTGAAACAGAAAAATAAGGAGACTTTTCAACGAACTGTGATATTAACGGAGGCAAGACTGGTTCTCTACAACAGGAGACGTTCTGGAGAGGTAGAAGCTATTGGGTAAGTAACTTCATGTCCCTTTCCCTTAAAGCATTTCCACATGTTTATTCCATATGTGGATGTAGTTGCAACATGTGACCTAGCTGACATAACCTTACTTTAAATCTTATAAGGAATAGGTAACCAGAGGAAATTTCATTACCTTTCCTATGGAATTTGTCACAATGTACATTTGACTGTATAGTCATTGATTGTGGGTTATGCTGTCCAGGATCCATTGTGACAAGTAAAATTCATTGTTTTTCTCCCTGAATAGCACGAAGAAAGGATGTTGAATGCACATGAAGCTACAAAAGAAACGAATATTTTTACAGTTTGGATTCAATATGTCATTACTGGCATCTGATTGTGTGTGGGCAAGTGAGTTAAGACTGCTGTTATTGTTATGCTTGAATGATGTTCATCAAATATATGTGTACACACAATTTTCTGTCGTATAAAGCATCCACATTATTTATATTTGTTACAGTTTAAAAGCCTACGCTTCAAGGAGAACAAAGCTCTCTGATGTCGACGAAGGAATGTTCAAGGAACTGAACAAGGTTGAGAGCTACCAGCTGGAGACACAGGACCTGATGATTGTTCGAGGTTCCAAAGTTAGATTACTTTTAGCATTTGGTCAATGTATGGCAACTTGTCCCTATCGCGTTATTAGGGCACCTTAAACTAGGGGTTTGTACCATGCATGTCTGATTATCATAAGGGAAATATTACATTACTCTACTTGATGACTGTACACAGCTGTCCAGATATTCATATATCTTAGTTATATTGTCACTAAATCGCCTACTCAGTCACTCAGCTCAATCACTCACTCTTTAGTCTTTATACAGATGTCTGGTCAAGGTTTTATAATGAAATTTGATTTTTTCAACAATCTGCTCGTTTACAGAGGGGACGTGGGGTACCATGTCTCATACCAGAAGACTTGAAGAAACCACTAAACTACATTGCAGATGCTGAAAACCGTAATGCCGGCAATGTCAAAAGGTGGAACAATTATTTGTTCGCTAATACAGGTATACAGCTTTTAGCCATAACAGTCAATGTGCTGAAATATCTCGGGTAATGAATGAGGCTCTCGTTGGTGGTTACATCTGTAACTTTGTAACAGTTGTTTCTGAGCGCCACAAATAGTTCATGTTATTTTCACTGAACTCACTTCCACTCTTTGCATCTCTTGTTCTACATGAAATCAACTAGTAGGAATTTGAACGTGGCAGCTCACTTCCCATGATTTCTTCTTGATTCTACTCCCGTGGATCAAAGAAGCCATTTCGTTCAGCTCCGTGAAAATTGATCTTTTTTCTAGCGAAATCACTGCAGATTGCCTTCCTCAACCCCGTTGAGGACTTCACTTTTAGTCATTCATTAATCAATACTAACACAGTAACGACTGGTTCGTCATAAACTTCTAACCTTCCCCATTCTACTTATAATATGCCAATACTTTGCCTGCCTCGGAGACGCAGTATCAAGACTCTTCTCAAGTAGGTCAAATTATGCGGCATCCAGTAGCGAGAAGGGCTTCACCCCTGCATGGCTTAGCTCATTATTCTGCTGGTGCCCGTGGTACACCGGCTATGTTACGTATGATGCGCCCTCCTATACGTGCTTCCGGTTGACGACCACGGATGCCAGTTCACCAACCTTTACAGTGGCCATGCTCGCGGCCATGCGTACGGTCCCAGAGTGTTTTTATGTGAATGGAATCATTGTCTGAGATATTTCATGTTTTCATCTTGTGAAATAGTATATATTTTGGTTTAAAGTAGAAATAGCCCGGTTGAGTATGGCAGTATACGATTATGGTGCCACATGACTGGGGAGTAAATTTATTTTTTTGCTGTTGCCATATCCATTTTTATGAATACATTATTTGGTGCAAGTAAAAGCATAATTGTTGCAGAAAAAAAACAGTATATGTTAGTCGTTTTGTGTTTTCCAATATCTATTTAATTTGACATTTGCGAGATATAAAATGCTCACGTTAGGCTGATGTATGGTAATGTATTCATGCGCGCTTTACCTGGCTCGTCTTACCCAACAGAAATGTATGTTTCTGGTTACCAGACCGTGTCCAAATAAATCGTGCTAAAATTTCAGCAAATTCCAAATCATAACCAAGCCGCGTTATACGATGACAACAACCGACAATCTTTCTAGGAAATAGAGCACCCACTTCCTGGTCGGGAATCGAGAATTCAACAACATGATTACGCTTCAGTCGACCTGATCATGTTTGCCAGGACAATTTTAAACATAATCTCCATCAACTTCGAAAGAAAAATACTGATTTCATGGCTTGAAATGGCGTTTGTTGAAGCTGTGTTTCACGATCACGGCAAGTACTCTTACGTTTTCAATGAAATGGGCACGGCACATTCAAAATCCAGGGTAATATATATAGAATTTATCAAGAAAACAAACAACTTATGTAATTTTAGTTCTTCCCTGTAGCTTAAGATGTTTTCTTTTGTAGGACAGTACTATGCACGGGCATATGAGAGTCTTCAGAAGCTAGCTACAGAATGTAATGTGAAGTCACCTAACCGGATCACCAGTGTCGCTTGGCTGAGTGTAGCAGTGTCTGTTTGCAGAAATCAGCGAAGTATATTTTTTTTTAACATAGTCATTGCATGTACATGCACTGTTATTTTTAGCCCACCATCATCGCTTTTCGTCTGTGGTGCATCATCCATCCCTCCATCATCCGTCCCTAAACAATTCTTGATATCGTAATTTCTCAGGAACTACTGCATGAATCTTTGTCAAATTTAGTACACAGGTTCCCGTTGTGGTCTAGTTGTACAAGTATCACGGTAGAGAGATTGGGAGTCGGACGTGTTTTCACTTCGCTCCGAGAAATTTGTCTATTTCTGCGTATTTCAGCTGATATTAGCTCTGATTTCTGTGTAATATATTTTGTGAATACTTTTGACAAATACCTGGTGAAAATTTAGGATTATTTCTCAGTTTTTTGCTGTTTAGGGCGGTTTTCTCACTTAGTCGGTTTGGCCTGGTTTGGGAAGGCAGAGACCTGCCATTACTACCGTCTCGGCCTTTGTGACCGAGAGGGTCGGTGGGCTTTTTCTGTCTCCCCGTGTCATCATTTCACTACAATATGGCAAGTGTGTAAGCATTCTTGGCCTGACCCTGCGGTATCTGTTCCAGGATTCACCAACCTTCTATACCCTAATCTAGGAGAAAGCTAGAATAGACTGTGTGGAATGAAATATCGTGAGCGGGCCCAGTGTTATATTCCATCGGTAACATAAAAAAGAGCTGACCTACATTCAAGGGGGAAATTTGTATAAGAAATTGTTGAGATTCGACGCTTACTCCCTCTACCTAATGTATTTGGCTCCACGCATGCCGGCGCGTCATTATACCCGATGGCTCCCTGGGGGACCGGAGTTAAAAGCCCAACGCTCTACAAAACATCTTTCAGAACAATGGCTAGACTGGGAAGCTCAGCGACGAGGTGTCAACATCCGTCACCAAGCCAACCACACAAACTAACGAATTGGGAGATCGGCGTCTTACCGTTGACGGATTTGCCTTCAATGAAATACTGAGCGTGTTCCAGTTCCACAGCTGCTACTGGCACGGTCATGCGTGTTCGCTCACAGGAAGGAGCAACAACGCACCCGGTGGACTGACCACGGCCGCCTTATGTCAGGAAATGGAACAGAACCGCGAGGTTGGGCTACGCCTATGTACAGTCATTTGAGTGTGAGTTTCACTAGATGCAACGCCGTCAGCCCGAGTTGTCCCGAAAGGGTACGTAGACGCTTGAACCTTTGAAAATAAATTGAGGATTACTGACCTCAAAACTTTGCATATTAAGTAAAGTAACCCTTGACCCCAGCGCACCATTTCTATCCGGCATTGTGCACATGCACAGGGATCGAACGTCACTTAAACGTGACCCGAACCGGAAGTCACGCCACATGTCATCTGCAAATTTTTTAGGTCAATGGACCTCAATTTACTCTTATATACTACGGATGAGTTAAAGCCATCAACTTTAAATGGTGAAGGTCATGACCTTTTAAGGGTGATGATTTTGCCTCATCATAATAACCTCTATTTACAATCATTGATCATTAATCTTTGGAGGCGATGACCATTATTTTTAATGGCTATTGCCTCTGAAGAGTAATGAGCAATGATTGTAAATATAGGTTATTTGAAGGTGATCATAAAAAACGGGGAAAGGCTCTAAGTCGTCATCTTTTCGGGGTGATAGTTCTTACCTTTTTTGTAGCATACATACATATCGGTAGTATTTTATTTTTTATTAAACTAAAATATGTGATTAATAAACCATTCGTTTGCTAATGCCTTATTTCTATTCTATGACACACAACTCCAGCGAACCCATGTTATGATGAGCACATTTTACCTCTTCCTGAAATCATCCGCACATCAGCCCCAGAATTCATAAAATTGAAACTTTAATCCAAATCTACCAAACGAGTGTGTGCCAACGTTGTTACACTTTCAATCTCAATATTTCCTGATGAACGCATGCTGATAGCAAAATACGAACGTAGCGTGCAAGATCTATGGCGCTACGTTTCGTAACATGTGTCTAATTCCGCTTAACCCGGGGCTAGGGGCCGTATGAGCCCATGTACTTCAAGATCTTCATGGTACTCATATGAACAGTCACAATCAAAGCGTGACTGAGGTACATCATTTTTAGATGACGACTCTATAACGAATATTATGGATTAAGAATACTGATCAGCGATACGGATTTGATATTTTGGAACATCATGATGTCTTGCCGGCATCATTGAAAACTGTTGACCGCTTCTCTCTTGCAGGAAACAAGCATATGTTTATGTATACTTTTGTCTTTTTGAATTTGGTGCTAATACTGTTATATAGAAATGGAATAGGTCTTTGGATTATGGACGCGGATATTCTCTAATGGACGACGGCTGGATTATGAATGACGGACTAGACGCTTGTAATTGGAATTAATCTCACGGCGCCGCGGTCCCATGTTTCCGGCATACCGCAGAGATAATGCTTTTCCCCAGACAAATGGAAACTGAAATTGATGATAATTGGTACATCATCAACACATTATAACTGTTTGTTCTGTGCGCGTACTTGATAATAACAGCGATTTATCAGCGTGTCTGAGTGTATTTACAGACATCCCGTGTCACCGCGAAACATCCGCTGTGACCACATTCTTGTCTAATTACGAACCAATAATGTCTGCGCAATTTATTAGTCCTAGAAAGTACTCCGGACTCAAGTGCTAGTGATGGTGACGAATTGAGGAGACGGAGGAGCAGATCCATTTCAACTCTCGGATAGGAAGCTTACTCTTTGTTCAATATTGCGTTCTTCAATACTGCTCAAACAAAATTCAACGAATTCAGATTATCGCACGTTTACTCTCAACCGCTTATCCACTCCTCGTTATATTTTCCATGTCCCTTGAACGACCCGATCTGTACATTTGGACAGGTTACTTCCGCTGTATTCAGCTGTTTTGCTGCAATGTGAAAAGTTATATGGAACACTATCAAAATTCCTTCGGTTTGGCAGAAATGTTTTCCTCAGTCTGTTGGCTTTATCAACTAAAAAATAATTTGGTCTTGTTTACTTGAAAAGTGATTAGATTGAGAGAGAAAATGCTGAAAACTTCTTAATCTGAATTTTCTCCAAGAAAAGATAAGTCCAAAAAATATTATCAGTGTTATAAAATGGACATTTGTTTTTTTTTAAGTTTTGGTGAATATGACACCTTCAACCAAAACGAGTCAAAGATATCCACATTCGGTAGGTTTGCTCCTCAATTATATTGAAAAATCCATTAAAGGGGTAATATTTTCATAATATGTCAGAATGCTTCAGTGTAATATCAAGGCCTGTTGGTCAATAACGGAAAATTCCTGGTTCATAGCAGCTGCTGCTGTTCTCCAATGTGTCAGTATTACATTACAATATGGCTTTACGCTTTTCATCATTTGTCGCTAATCCTGATGATTACCGCATAGCAACTAAAACATGATCCCGCTTCGTTCAAGAAGTGACCCTGATCGCGAGGTGACGCTTTGATTTCCCAAGTGATTGTGTTAGTGCCAATAACACAATTGTGGCTATTCCCTTATTCATTGATATACTCGTCCTGAACTTTTGGCAGACATTTACAGTCTTCGTTGGGGTCGTTGATATATTAATATAACAGGTTATTGTTGGCAAATAGCTGGTTCGTTCATAAGAATATATATGGTAACTGTATAAACCAGTAATTCTAGTTATACTGGCCTAGACTGACTGAAAAGGAGTTGGGAAATACCTGAACATTATGTCACAATATACCAACCGACTCGAGGTGGGGAACTAGACCAGGAGATATCGACGCGTAAGGAGAAAAAAATCCGTCTAAAGCGAACACCTCCTTCATCAATTGTGGCCTATATCCGTCTATTGAACTTACCGAAGTTTCGTTATCTGTCACATTCTCAATTGTCAGTTCTTTGAAGTATTGCCAGGTATTATAATCAGACAACATTGATCCTAATCAAACAAGAGAATTGTGTTATTCAGATCAATGAGAAACTTGCGAAATTGGCATATTCTCATGGATGCTGCAGGGTAGAGTCATAAACAGAACACAAATCCGCCTTGGTGTGCACCAAATGTAGGAAGTTTGATAGAGCTACTTGTAAAAATGAAGAGCCAGAAAACACGGACACACTGGGATACAGTAAATTGACAGAAAACCGAGACTGGAGAAGAGACTGTAGATTTTGTAGCCTTATTGAAAGAAAGAGAGGAAGAGAGAATTAGGATTTAACGTCGCGTTCAGCAATATTTCAGCGATATAGCGACGATCAAACAAAATTCAAAGTACTCAAGCCAATAACTTAGTAATCCAACACATTAAAACTTATGCAATTAATTGATTTCTCTCAAATAACCCAGGACACCGTTCCCCCTCACCCGATTAAAAAGATCTTTCAAAGTCGTCGCTCGATAAAATGAATCTCTTACAATCTCAAAATCTATACAGTCGATCAGATTATGTTTCACTGTGAGATCTTTGGCGCATGGAATACACCTTGGGACTGGCTCTTTTTTAGTAAATGTTCGTGAGTTAATTGTGTATGGCCGATACTACATCGCTTGATCGAAACGTATCTGGCTGTTCAAATGAGTGTAGCGTACAGGGTTTTTTTAACTCATGAAGTTTGTTATCATCCACAGCAGACCCACATCTGATAATCAACCAGATAGAGTACAGATAATTTGTTCTCAAATTAGAAATAAGAAAGAATCACATAGCAGATAATGGGATAACAGTATGATCCAGTTGACACTGTCAATATGGACACGTATCCAATCTGTGTACAGGCATATAACTCAAACATGAACACTGGTTTCTGAGAGAACTATAACTCGATACAAATATCCAGCCCAGCAAAGACCTGGGATCTGTGAATCGATGCTAAAATAAATGTTGATGCCAGCGGAACATCAAAACTTATCTTCCCATGGGTACAGTGGTGGCCTTATATTGGATGAAATGGCAATCCAAGAAGACCTGCAGATTGGACATGGAAACAGCAGAAAATTAATCGGGTTAGTCAATGTTGGTGCCGAGGCGGGAGCAATTGCCAAGCCAGAAGCCAATGTGGCAAACCATGTATGCCTGTTCCTGTTTCACGGGATAGTCTGGATTTCTTTTCTTGGTGGCAAACTATCTTACAAACCAGCTGAATGGTCCATAAATATATAGCATTCTCTGGGATGTGGTGGAGGCGTTAACCAGGTGAAACTTCCATGACCTGTACACATGTGTAGATGAAGAGTTTAATGAATGCCCAACAGAGTGACTGAAATTAGAGACATCTCCAGTCCTTCGCAGTGGAATTACGTCGACACCAAGAATAATCCAGCCGACAGTGCTTCCCGAGGAGTCACCAGGGACAGGGTTCTTCAAGACCGTTCCTGGATAGGAGGAGAACGTTTCTATGGGAGTCTGAAACAGAGTGGCCCAGAGAAGTTCTAAGCAGCGACATAGAGGAAAATGACCCACAAGTGAAGGCTACAGTAAGCGCCACCACAACAACCGGAGAATCTCTACAAGTTTTAACCAGACTGCTGAACTACTATTCTGATTGGACGAAGCTCCAGACAACTGTGGCATGGTTGTCTGGAGGCCATGACGAACTTAAAGAACTGGTCAAACCTCAGAAAGGAGATACAGAAATCCTTTGACCACGGAACCTGTATCGACAATGTCGATGTTCAGATGGATCACCTCCACAAGGAGCATTTAAAGTCCTGTAAAGAGAAACTCGATGCAGAAAGGATTGACATCAACTTACTCAAGAGAGCCGAAAGATCCTTGATCTGTCACACACAGAAGCAGTACTTCGACAACGACATTCAAACCTTACAGAAAGTCGATGTTCCAAAACCTGGCCTTTCAAAGATGCTGTACAAGCTGGATCCTTTCCTACAAGATGGAGTCTTCCGTGTTGGCGGACGCCTTCGACGTGCTTCTATTCCAGATGATGCCAAATTCCCTATACTGTTACCGAAAGACGCCATCATTTCGCGCCTCATCATTACAGACTGCCACAAGAAAACAGGACACCTCGGTAGGTGCCATATCCCTTATAAAAAAATACCATGGTTTATTACAGAATGAACCATGGTAACCATGGTAATACCATGGTTTTCATGGTAATACCATGGTTCAATGTACCATGGTTTTCATGGTAATACCATGGTACACATGTACCATGGTTCAATGTACCCTGGTTTTCATGGTAATACCATGGTAATACCATGGTACACATGTACCATGGTTCAATGTACCATGGTTTTCATGGTAATACCATGGTACACATGTACCATGGTTCAATGTACCATGGTTTTCATGGTAATACCATGGTAATACCCTGGTACAACTGTACCATGGTTCAATGTACCATGGTTTACTCCGTTCAACTAAGGTAATACCATGGTAAAGATGTACCATGGTTCAATGTACCATGGTTTTCTCTGTTCAATTATGGTAATACCATGGTACAGATGTATCATGGTTCAATGTACCATGGTTTACTCTGTTCAACTATGGTAATACCATGGTACAGACGTACCATGGTTAACATACTGCTCTAAGGTAATATCATAGTAATTACCATGGTGCTCAATACATTGGTTTAACATACCATGGTTAACCACTAAGTAATAGTAATACCATGGTGGCTGGTCCTGATTTTCAACACCTTGTGAGTCGGGAGGCGGGAGCAAGTCGTGGTTATCGGAATGGTCATTTACAACTGGCTGGGTCTCCCTTTGCTCGGATTCGCGTCTGCGCCGTGTTCTAGTTCTTTGGGGGACTGGAGAACTGGTATCTCGCAAGTATCGTTTGTAACCCCCAAATCCCCGATTTAGTACATCTGACATGGTTGACAATATCCTGAATTCTAAGGTTCACTCTACCTTGGATCAGTATTTATCTCCAGTTTCGCATAAAAGAGTCTGGACATGTTAAAACCTGCATGTTGCCTGCAGAGCCAGGCAGAATTATTATCTGGTATTATTCACACCTAACAGTATCTACACAAAGCCCAACGCCTCAGCTCATCAGCTTATCTTTAAAATCCTCATGATGCTGTAGTCTCCAGGCGAGAGGCACTAATGACAAATGTAAACAAGAGGTTAATTTCTTCTGGCTCTATTGTTAGACAGTAGATTGATTTATTCACACAACCATTCCGGTATAAATGACTTCATTGGTATCCAGAAATTTATCAAAGCACTTACAAAAAGAACAAAAAAAACATATTCATAATTCAAATGCAGGCCAAGTAAAACATTATTTTTTGTTTTTCTTGTACTAATTTATAATCGATGCCTGTGGGCGAACGCGATACATCTGCATATTTTAGAATTTAAAGGTAAATCGAGTTTCACGCAAAAGTCAATTTTTTTTACAAATACGTTTTTTTATGTCTAGATGAACTCTAAATTAAGTATATGAGAAAACTGTGATTTTTATGCAAATATTGTTACATTTGAATTAGTTTGGAGGTGAAAAAAGAAGACCGTAAATTCCGACAGAGAGTGAACTGCAAATACCCCCCCCCCCCCTCTTTTTTTGAACGCCCGTCAAACCCCGGTCTCAATGTTCGATATGCTATCCAGATTTTTTCTTATGATACATGTTTGTACACAAATTGAAAAGATCACGTAGATAAGGGGCCATGCATGGGATCGAAATGGCGAACAATTTGTACATCAACCACGAATATTCGAAACAACAACGACCGAGACAGCTGTCAATTTTGCCACGACTCCAAACTTGAAAGATCCGGGACCAAACGTCATTAATGTTTTTTTATGTTCTATTCTTATTCATAAACCGTGACATTATTGAATTTTCACTATTTATCTAATAAAGCTTCGTATGATATTCCTCGTCTCTCGTTTATCTGCGGTGAGTTTTTCAATGAAAATAATCAGGCTATTGTTGATATACTTCGTTGATTTCCGTTTTTCTCCGAACGGTTATCGTGAATGAGGTCACGTGTGAGATCGGAAACGAGGCTTGTTTTTACCAAACAATCATGGCGGCGAAGTGATGTTTTGTTTCGAGTTCTGCGACATGTAAATGGGACTAATTACTTCATGCAATCCTCTGTCGAACGACAGAATGGAACAACAGAAAGAATTATTGCTCGTGATAAAGTGGAGTGAGATTCTAGCTCAGCTTATTACCTCAGGGTTCCTTACTCGGCAAATTCCTGACACTCGTTGCTCGACTCGAGTCTCCCGTTGAGCAGCACGGACATGAAAAGGTGAAGGCGCCCGAGACGTCTCGCAGCATGAAAGCCCCCATGAAGTCGGGGCTGGCTTCGTTCTTTTCACCTCGTAATTATCACTTGTGAAAAGCAGTTCCGAAGATGAGGTAATTCTATAGCAATTGAAAAATCAGCTTCAAAAAGCTACGTGTAGTATACAGTATACCGTTAAACGAAGTCTACTATTAAACTTGGCTGAGGGTTGCATAATTATGGATATATAACTTCAATGGGTATTTATTTGCCAACACACACCTCAGACAAATTTCGATTGAGGAACTGGATAATGGTCATTATGTCTCATTTTGTCTTTGTATTGTAAAAAGTTGGGATATGGGCGTAAGCGATTGTTTCTAGCTTGTGTACAATTTATATGCACTGTGTTTTCTATTTCATCAAGTATTCTGTCGCAGTAAATGAGCATTTAAAAAAAATTATTGTGAGTTATTTCACAGAATTAAAAAAAATCACAGAATGCAGATAGGCGTTACTCATGCTGGATTATTAAATCCTCACTGTTTTATTTAATGAATTGCTTTTGTATTTTCAGAATGAACGTCCAAGAAAGATGAACAAGAAGAGCAAAATTACAAGTGAGAAGAGGACTGAAAGGGAAATCTTGTCCATTCTCAAACAAAGAAATGGGGAGAAACAGGTATGTACATAAAACTGCAGTGTCCAATAAACACTTATATATGTGGCAATTATTTTTTTTATTATATTTTTTATGGGCCAGACAAACAAGTGGCCAGGATACATGTTCAACACTAAATGCTTGCTAGACTTATACTTATATTGGGGCATAGTGACGTCAGCTCGGCCTGCAAAGCTACACTGAAGAACCAATGGCGTGTACGATACACTGGTGGTCATATAATTATAAGTGTTAACCATCTTTCTTACAATATATCCATATTTTGAAAAATTGCAGCCATTGTGTACATGTGTGCTATTGAAACTCTTTGTTTACATTTTTTTAGTCGGAGAGTGCCCCACCACCAGGAAACCAGGTTATTCAGGACCTCAAGGATGAGGTTGCTGATCTACGCCGGGTGGTTACTGAGCTTCAGGAAACCAACAGATCACTGGTAGCAACCAATGAGTCAATGATGTCCGCTGTTGCATCACTGACTGGTAAGTGTCAAATATTGTTTCATGCATTGTAGTGTTACCTTTCAAATATGTTCCCTCTTCTAGTATAGAACTCCCGCACCCCAGAGCTTGTCGTAAGAGGCGACTTACAGAGAACGTCGGGAGATAGCTGAGATTTCATGCTCATGAGAATGCTGATAATGACAAACTTACTCAAATAATTTTGTCAAAGAAACATGTATATCCTGGTAATTTTTTTAGGATTTTATTATTAATTTAATGAGCCGAACCAGCTTAAATTGTATTTTTTGAATGCTGATAATGAAAAACTCACTCAAATAATTTTGTCAAAGAAACATGTATATCCTGGTAATTTTTTTAGGATTTTATTATTAATTTAATGAGCCGAACCAGCTTAAATTGTATTTTTTGTTTTGAAGGTCTTCCATCTCTTGTGGAGAAATTGACGGATCTGATTGCGAACCAGAGCCGACGAAGCCCCTCAACCCCACCAATCCGATCACCCCCCATAGTACAGGAGGACCCTACACCAACATCACCATCATCACCATCAACATCCTCATCATCATCATCACCATCACCACCAAGGTCACTGGAACCAGTGGATGCCAACATTGTGTCAGTCGGCCCACAATCAACCGAATCAACACAGCCATCACCGGTATATATCTATTGAGTTGCAATAAAATATTGTTGAATATGTCTTCTGCATAAAATAATATTGTTGGGCCTTACTGTAAGATCATGACTCTGATAAATTCTGTTGAAATGTGCAAATGGATTAATTCAATCTTGGGTCTTGCTACCTGTTTTATATTTTTTTCAGGTATGCTCATTAAGACATGATCATTTATTTTATCCTTGTATTTCAGTTTATCACCAATACCCTCCTGCACCATATTAAGAAGGTGGACCCACGAAAGATGACAAACGAACTGCTGCATGGACTGTTTTCGGAAGAGTACCTGTCATCACATTCTGTGACCGGGGCAAAACGTGCTGGGGGATTGACAAGTAAACCAGCCATGGATGAAAAGCAAGTTGATGAAATTACAAGTAAGTACAGCACTAACTTTGTTATGCTGGTGTATATTGTTATATACATATGGGCTAGTTTCAAATGTTTCCACACAAGGGGAAGCAACTCATAGTACAGTACAGTAGATTACCTCCCTTGCCATATCATGGTCATGAAGTGATAGTGTTAGAGTGTAAATCTCTTGTTTTCATCTCTACCAATTCCAAGGGAACTTTTTACTCTCAATAACCATACTCACGCCATGGTTTCATTTAAAATATTTGTTTGTGGGCCTTTTGGGATATTTTCTTTGAAAATAATTGGAGCTAAATAACTCAAAATGAAGTGAGTTTTAAAGAATTTGGAATATTTCAGAAGAAATAAAAGATTAACAATTTATTTTTTGTGAAAGGCCTACATGGATTCCTGGTTTTATCCTTCTTGCCAACCAAACCTGAAATACAACCTTCACCACTTCCTGCCTCATACATATCAGGTTTCCAAATCCTTATGTTGATTCCTTTTCTTTTTCAGAGGTAATCCAGCGGTACCATCCAAGCAAGACGGCATCGGAAATACACTACTACATGAGAGAGAAACTGAACAACACTACCAAGAATTTCCTCAGAAAACAGAGAAAGACTAGACAATGATACGGCTTATAGCATTGGACACCGGTTCTCGTCAGATCACTGAAGTTTAAGCCTGGTCAATACTTGGATCAAGGTTGAGAATGACATTAAATCCCACTTCTCTCTCACTTTTCTGTACTTAGTTAATAACATACACTGAACCAAATTGCCTGTATAGTGCTGTATGCTATGTTTACACGAAGCTTTATTAAATCTTTATAAATCAATTTTCCTTGTTTTCATGCAATTCATTAGTTTCTTGAGCATTCAGTCTCTAACTCGTCTAATGTGAATGCAGAGTAATTTCAGTACAATACCAGACTTCATGCAATTCATTAGTTTCTTGAGCATTCAGTCTCTAACTCGTCTAATGTGAATGCAGAGTAATTTCAGTACAATACCAGACTCGATACCATGGTATGAACCACTGTTTTTTGGCCATGGTGTATGCAGTTTATCACCGTACATGTACCATGTAAAGCGATTGAACCTGTAAAACATGTACTGTGGTGATAGCACTGTACCATGGTAGAGCCATAGTACATGTAGCATGGTAAACCATGGTTCTATGGAAAAACTAATGTACCATGGTAAAACCATGGTTCTATGGTAGAAGTATGGTACATGTACCGTGGTAAAACCATGGTTCTATGGTTAAACCATGATACATGTACCATGGTAATACCAAGGTTCTATGGTAAAACTATGGTACATGCACCGTGACAAAATCATGATGCTATGGTTGAGCCATACATGTAACCTGGTAAAACCATGGTTCTATGGTAAAACTATGGTACATGTACCATGGTAAAACCATGGTCCTATGGTTAAACTATGGTACATATACCGTGGTAAAACTATGGTACATGCACCATGGTTCTATGATAAAACCATGGTACACGTACCGTGGTAAAACCATGGTACACGTACCGTGGTAAAACCATGGTACACGTACCGTGGTAAAACCATGGTACACGTACCGTGGTAAAACCACGGTACACGTACCGTGGTAAAACCATGGTACATGTACCGTGGTAAAACCATGGTACATGAACCGTGGCCAAAAACCCGTGGTTCGAACCATGGTATTGTACCATGGTATTACCATGGTACTTTTTTATAAGGGGTAACACGACATTAATTTTATTGCAAACACAACAGAATTACAATAGGTCTATTCCATCGGAAATGGAAAGACCTAATTCCTTATCTACATAAAATTGGTATCGGGAAATCATAAAAATCAGTTTCTATCATTGCGTAATCCAATTTTGCTTTCAAACATAGTATTTTAAGCACCATTTTAACCCCGTTTTTAACCCCATTTTTAACCCCAGGTTTTCATTTGCAAGGTTTTCATCTTCGTATTCTATCTCTTACCCTATTCGTGGGGTTGAAATGAAGTGGGGTTAAAAGTGGGGTTAAAATAAAAAGTGGGGTTAAAATGGAATTGGGGTTAAAAGTGGGGTTAAAATCGAAAAGGGGCTATAAACGTGGGGTTAAAATCGATTTGGGGTTAAGAGTGGGGTTAAAATCCATTTGGGGTTAAAAGTGGGGTTAAAATCGATTTGGGGTTAAAAGTGGGGTTAAAATCCATTTGGGGTTAAAAGTGGGGTTAAAATCTATTTGGGGTTAAAAGTGGGGTTAAAATCGATTTGGGGTTTAAAGTGGGGTTTAAATCGATTTGGGGTTAAAAGTGGGGTTAGAATCGATTTGGGGTTTAAAGTGGGGTTAAAATAAAAAGTGGGTTTAAAATCGAATTGGGGTTAAATGTGGGGTTAAAATCGTATTGGGGCTAAAACTGCGGTTAAAATGAAAGTGGGGTTAAAATTTGCTAGTTAATTGGCATGGTTGTATAAAGACATTGTTGGTTATTCGGTACAAACGTCTAGTTCAAAACTTCCTGAACATGTAATGTGTAATGAATGCAAAAAAACTTGGTTAGACGAAGTGAATGTCTATAGCGAAAACTGGCTAAAATTTAGCATGAATGTACAGCAAAATTGTTGTTCAGTCGACGTCAACGTCTAGCGAAAATTTGTTAAAGTGGTTAATTTAGCTTGAATGTACAACAAAACTAATTGTTAGTCGGATAAATGTCTAGCGAAAATTTGCGAAAGTGATTAATTTAGCATAAATGTACAACAAAACTGAAAACATCTAGCGAAAATTTGCTAGTGACTATTTTGGCATGATGAACAATACAATTGTTGGTTAGTAGGGATAAACGTCTAGCGAAATTTTGCTAGTCATTTATTTTGGCGTGAAAGTACAACAAAATAGGGGTCAACGTCTAGCGAAAATTTGCTAAAGTGATTAATTTAGCTTGAATGTACAACAAAACTAATTGTTAGTCGAGGTAAACGTCTAGCGAAAATTTGCTGAAGTGGTTAATTTAGCATGAATGTACAACAAAATTGTAGGTTAGTTGGGATAAACGTCTAGGGAAGTTTTGGTTTCCTTATAAATGATTATTGTTTTGGTCGATTTACACGCAGACACGTTTTTTCACATTGCTTGTTACTACCTTACAGTATTTTATTGCGTTTTTTCTTCTCACAAACCTGCTTATATTGGTAAGCGGCAGCTGTTGAATGTCATAGATTGAATATTAATTTAGACTAATCTAGACGTGTTCTTCTATGTCCTTCAGTCAAAACAGACCATCCATTTATGTTGCAAAAACATTTAATAAGCATATATAAATAAATAAATAAATAACATATATACATATACAAATGAAATGTATTCGGTTTCGTACTCCGCCATGAGAATATATGTTCACAAATATATCTGAAACCCTATCAGCGTATTTTTAACGTATACAATATTACCCGACGTTCCTTGATTCACTATTCTCACCAGTATATGTGCGTAATGTCAATTGTGTAATAAATCAAATAAAATATTCTGTTCAAATCATAGGTTGTGTTCTGTTATTTCTTTCTACGTCCTGTAGGTCAATACATTTAAATTTCATTAAAGTCAACAATACACAAAATGTCACTGTACCTGTTCTGTATCTTTGCCTTGATATCCTCGAAACAGGTAAATCCGAAAGAATATCACACACACGCGATTATCTTAATAGCCGCTTGGTCCGGTACCGACAGTTTGTCATTTACTCCACGCACGAGTACTCGTAATCCATACTTTCCTACCAATGCCTATGTACCGATACTATAACTTCCAAACTGTCCGACACTCTCACACAGTTTTACAGACCCCTGTCTATACTTTGCCAAAAGTTATTTCACACTTCTCTCCAGAGGAATCTATCCAAGAGAAATGTAATAATATCACTGTTCTGACAGTAAACTACAGAGCTGAATCCGTAGAATATCCTTCCCGATCGGTATTCGTCTCCCCGTACCGTTCGAGGCACCGTACTATATATATTATTTTACCACCGTAGCATTCTGTCAACGCTCGGGATATTAAAGTCATGCAAATGTCCAAACCGCAATTCACCATATATTCAAATGTTCCACCCAGAATATATTTACATAGTTCTAACACATTACACATACTTCGGAAATATTGGCGTCCTATTATACAACGCTCTTTTATCGGGATAAAGTAGCCACAACTTGCACAACGAAAGACGCTCTCTATTTAGGACGACACGAATTATCCATTCAATTCACAGGTAATGATAACATATGTCAATATCTGCGTGGACTGTCCAACACCTGAATTTTATATTACACAGCAATGAAGAGGGTCTCTAGGGGTGTTACTCTAGGGCATTTATAAATAACTACATTTCTTCACACTGAACACATTTCTGAGCTATATTTGGGCCCTAGACGGCTCCTTCATCGATCCGAAAATGTTAGTACATTGAAATGTGTTTAGAAAATTGTCCCTGGAGTCCAAACAATGGCTTAAATGGAGCAAGTTAAGCTTGAGATTTGATCGCCTGGAGAATGTGCTTCTTACAAACTGTTTTCCTTCCCGACAAAATGACCCCAAATATCGATGGTCATGTGACATGAAGCAGAATTGGTCCCATAATTGCATTTGTATCAAGAAATACGGAATCATCGTCAACAAAAGAACTCATTCTTGAAAGTATCAGGCAACAAATTAGAAGTTCGCATCTATTGCGGTTCAAGAGTTATAATGTTTTCAAAAATGAGCCAGTCCCGTCATGTAACACGACATTAATTTTATTGCAAACACAACAGAATTACAATAGGTCTATTCCATCGGAAATGGAAAGACCTAATTCCTTATCTACATAAAATTGGTATCGGGAAATCATAAAAATCAGTTTCTATCATTGCGTAATCCAATTTTGCTTTCAAACATAGTATTTTAAGCACCATTTTTAACCCCGTTTTTAACCCCATTTTTAACCCCAGGTTTTCATTTGCAAGGTTTTCATCTTCGTATTCTATCTCTTACCCTATTCGTGGGGTTGAAATGAAGTGGGGTTAAAAGTGGGGTTAAAATAAAAAGTGGGGTTAAAATGGAATTGGGGTTAAAAGTGGGGTTAAAATCGAAAAGGGGTGGGGTTAAAATCGATTTGGGGTTAAGAGTGGGGTTAAAATCCATTTGGGGTTAAAAGTGGGGTTAAAATCGATTTGGGGTTAAAAGTGGGGTTAAAATCCATTTGGGGTTAAAAGTGGGGTTAAAATCTATTTGGGGTTAAAAGTGGGGTTAAAATCGATTTGGGGTTTAAAGTGGGGTTTAAATCGATTTGGGGTTAAAAGTGGGGTTAGAATCGATTTGGGGTTTAAAGTGGGGTTAAAATAAAAAGTGGGTTTAAAATCGAATTGGGGTTAAATGTGGGGTTAAAATCGTATTGGGGCTAAAACTGCGGTTAAAATGAAAGTGGGGTTAAAATTTGCTAGTTCATTGGCATGGTTGTATAAAGACATTGTTGGTTATTCGGTACAAACGTCTAGTTCAAAACTTCCTGAACATGTAATGTGTAATGAATGCAAAAAAACTTGGTTAGACGAAGTGAATGTCTATAGCGAAAACTGGCTAAAATTTAGCATGAATGTACAGCAAAATTGTTGTTCAGTCGACGTCAACGTCTAGCGAAAATTTGTTAAAGTGGTTAATTTAGCTTGAATGTACAACAAAACTAATTGTTAGTCGGATAAATGTCTAGCGAAAATTTGCGAAAGTGATTAATTTAGCATAAATGTACAACAAAACTGAAAACATCTAGCGAAAATTTGCTAGTGACTATTTTGGCATGATGAACAATACAATTGTTGGTTAGTAGGGATAAACGTCTAGCGAAATTTTGCTAGTCATTTATTTTGGCGTGAAAGTACAACAAAATAGGGGTCAACGTCTAGCGAAAATTTGCTAAAGTGATTAATTTAGCTTGAATGTACAACAAAACTAATTGTTAGTCGAGGTAAACGTCTAGCGAAAATTTGCTGAAGTGGTTAATTTAGCATGAATGTACAACAAAATTGTAGGTTAGTTGGGATAAACGTCTAGGGAAGTTTTGGTTTCCTTATAAATGATTATTGTTTTGGTCGATTTACACGCAGACACGTTTTTCCCACCTTACAGTATTTTATTGCGTTTTTTCTTCTCACAAACCTGCTTATATTGGTAAGCGGCAGCTGTTGAATGTCATAGATTGAATATTAATTTAGACTAATCTAGACGTGTTCTTCTATGTCCTTCAGTCAAAACAGACCATCCATTTATGTTGCAAAAACATTTAATAAGCATATATAAATAAATAAATAAATAACATATATACATATACAAATGAAATGTATTCGGTTTCGTACTCCGCCATGAGAATATATGTTCACAAATATATCTGAAACCCTATCAGCGTATTTTTAACGTATACAATATTACCCGACGTTCCTTGATTCACTATTCTCACCAGTATATGTGCGTAATGTCAATTGTGTAATAAATCAAATAAAATATTCTGTTCAAATCATAGGTTGTGTTCTGTTATTTCTTTCTACGTCCTGTAGGTCAATACATTTAAATTTCATTAAAGTCAACAATACACAAAATGTCACTGTACCTGTTCTGTATCTTTGCCTTGATATCCTCGAAACAGGTAAATCCGAAAGAATATCACACACACGCGATTATCTTAATAGCCGCTTGGTCCGGTACCGACAGTTTGTCATTTACTCCACGCACGAGTACTCGTAATCCATACTTTCCTACCAATGCCTATGTACCGATACTATAACTTCCAAACTGTCCGACACTCTCACACAGTTTTACAGACCCCTGTCTATACTTTGCCAAAAGTTATTTCACACTTCTCTCCAGAGGAATCTATCCAAGAGAAATGTAATAATATCACTGTTCTGACAGTAAACTACAGAGCTGAATCCGTAGAATATCCTTCCCGATCGGTATTCGTCTCCCCGTACCGTTCGAGGCACCGTACTATATATATTATTTTACCACCGTAGCATTCTGTCAACGCTCGGGATATTAAAGTCATGCAAATGTCCAAACCGCAATTCACCATATATTCAAATGTTCCACCCAGAATATATTTACATAGTTCTAACACATTACACATACTTCGGAAATATTGGCGTCCTATTATACAACGCTCTTTTATCGGGATAAAGTAGCCACAACTTGCACAACGAAAGACGCTCTCTATTTAGGACGACACGAATTATCCATTCAATTCACAGGTAATGATAACATATGTCAATATCTGCGTGGACTGTCCAACACCTGAATTTTATATTACACAGCAATGAAGAGGGTCTCTAGGGGTGTTACTCTAGGGCATTTATAAATAACTACATTTCTTCACACTGAACACATTTCTGAGCTATATTTGGGCCCTAGACGGCTCCTTCATCGATCCGAAAATGTTAGTACATTGAAATGTGTTTAGAAAATTGTCCCTGGAGTCCAAACAATGGCTTAAATGGAGCAAGTTAAGCTTGAGATTTGATCGCCTGGAGAATGTGCTTCTCACAAACTGTTTTCCTTCCCGACAAAATGACCCCAAATATCGATGGTCATGTGACATGAAGCAGAATTGGTCCCATAATTGCATTTGTATCAAGAAATACGGAATCATCGTCAACAAAAGAACTCATTCTTGAAAGTATCAGGCAACAAATTAGAAGTTCGCATCTATTGCGGTTCAAGAGTTATAATGTTTTCAAAAATGAGGCAGTCCCGTCATGTAACACGACATTAATTTTATTGCAAACACAACAGAATTACAATAGGTCTATTCCATCGGAAATGGAAAGACCTAATTCCTTATCTACATAAAATTGGTATCGGGAAATCATAAAAATCAGTTTCTATCATTGCGTAATCCAATTTTGCTTTCAAACATAGTATTTTAAGCACCATTTTTAACCCCGTTTTTAACCCCATTTTTAACCCCAGGTTTTCATTTGCAAGGTTTTCATCTTCGTATTCTATCTCTTACCCTATTCGTGGGGTTGAAATGAAGTGGGGTTAAAAGTGGGGTTAAAATAAAAAGTGGGGTTAAAATGGAATTGGGGTTAAAAGTGGGGTTAAAATCGAAAAGGGGCTATAAACGTGGGGTTAAAATCGATTTGGGGTTAAGAGTGGGGTTAAAATCCATTTGGGGTTAAAAGTGGGGTTAAAATCGATTTGGGGTTAAAAGTGGGGTTAAAATCCATTTGGGGTTAAAAGTGGGGTTAAAATCTATTTGGGGTTAAAAGTGGGGTTAAAATCGATTTGGGGTTTAAAGTGGGGTTTAAATCGATTTGGGGTTAAAAGTGGGGTTAGAATCGATTTGGGGTTTAAAGTGGGGTTAAAATAAAAAGTGGGTTTAAAATCGAATTGGGGTTAAATGTGGGGTTAAAATCGTATTGGGGCTAAAACTGCGGTTAAAATGAAAATGGGGTTAAAATTTGCTAGTTCATTGGCATGGTTGTATAAAGACATTGTTGGTTATTCGGTACAAACGTCTAGTTCAAAACTTCCTGAACATGTAATGTGTAATGAATGCAAAAAAACTTGGTTAGACGAAGTGAATGTCTATAGCGAAAACTGGCTAAAATTTAGCATGAATGTACAGCAAAATTGTTGTTCAGTCGACGTCAACGTCTAGCGAAAATTTGTTAAAGTGGTTAATTTAGCTTGAATGTACAACAAAACTAATTGTTAGTCGGATAAATGTCTAGCGAAAATTTGCGAAAGTGATTAATTTAGCATAAATGTACAACAAAACTGAAAACATCTAGCGAAAATTTGCTAGTGACTATTTTGGCATGATGAACAATACAATTGTTGGTTAGTAGGGATAAACGTCTAGCGAAATTTTGCTAGTCATTTATTTTGGCGTGAAAGTACAACAAAATAGGGGTCAACGTCTAGCGAAAATTTGCTAAAGTGATTAATTTAGCTTGAATGTACAACAAAACTAATTGTTAGTCGAGGTAAACGTCTAGCGAAAATTTGCTGAAGTGGTTAATTTAGCATGAATGTGCAACAAAATTGTAGGTTAGTTGGGATAAACGTCTAGGGAAGTTTTGGTTTCCTTATAAATGATTATTGTTTTGGTCGATTTACACGCAGACACGTTTTTCCCACCTTACAGTATTTTATTGCGTTTTTTCTTCTCACAAACCTGCTTATATTGGTAAGCGGCAGCTGTTGAATGTCATAGATTGAATATTAATTTAGACTAATCTAGACGTGTTCTTCTATGTCCTTCAGTCAAAACAGACCATCCATTTATGTTGCAAAAACATTTAATAAGCATATATAAATAAATAAATAAATAACATATATACATATACAAATGAAATGTATTCGGTTTCGTACTCCGCCATGAGAATATATGTTCACAAATATATCTGAAACCCTATCAGCGTATTTTTAACGTATACAATATTACCCGACGTTCCTTGATTCACTATTCTCACCAGTATATGTGCGTAATGTCAATTGTGTAATAAATCAAATAAAATATTCTGTTCAAATCATAGGTTGTGTTCTGTTATTTCTTTCTACCACAGTCCTGTAGGTCAATACATTTAAATTTCATTAAAGTCAACAATACACAAAATGTCACTGTACCTGTTCTGTATCTTTGCCTTGATATCCTCGAAACAGGTAAATCCGAAAGAATATCACACACACGCGATTATCTTAATAGCCGCTTGGTCCGGTACCGACAGTTTGTCATTTACTCCACGCACGAGTACTCGTAATCTATACTTTCCTACCAATGCCTAAGTACCGATACTATAACTTCCAAACTGTCCGACACTCTCACACAGTTTTACAGATCCCTGTCTATACTTTGCCAAAAGTTATTTCACACTTCTCTCCAGAGGAATCTATCCAAGAGAAATGTAATAATATCACTGTTCTGACAGTAAACTACAGAGCTGAATCCGTAGAATATCCTTCCCGATCGGTATTCGTCTCCCCGTACCGTTCGAGGCACCGTACTATATATATTATTTTACCACCGTAGCATTCTGTCAACGCTCGGGATATTAAAGTCATGCAAATGTCCAAACCGCAATTCACCATATATTCAAATGTTCCACTCAGAATATATTTACATAGTTCTAACACATTACACATACTTCGGAAATATTGGCGTCCTATTATACAACGCTCTTTTATCGGGATAAAGTAGCCACAACTTGCACAACGAAAGGCGCTCTCTATTTAGGACGACACGAATTATCCATTCAATTCACAGGTAATGATAACATATGTCAATATCTGCGTGGACTGTCCAACACCTGAATTTTATATTACACAGCAATGAAGAGGGTCTCTAGGGGTGTTACTCTAGGGCATTTATAAATAACTACATTTCTTGACACTGAACACATTTCTGAGCTATATTTGGGCCCTAGACGGCTCCTTCATCGATCCGAAAATGTTAGTACATTGAAATGTGTTTAGAAAATTGTCCCTGGAGTCCAAACAATGGCTTAAATGGAGCAAGTTAAGCTTGAGATTTGATCGCCTGGAGAATGTGCTTCTCACAAACTGTTTTCCTTCCCGACAAAATGACCCCAAATATCGATGGTCATGTGAAATGAAGCAGAATTGGTCCCATAATTGCATTTGTATCAAGAAATACGGAATCATCGTCAACAAAAGAACTCATTCTTGAAAGTATCAGGCAACAAATTAGAAGTTCGCATCTATTGCGGTTCAAGAGTTATAATGTTTTCAAAAATGAGCCAGTCCCGTCATGTAACACGACATTAATTTTATTGCAAACACAACATAATAACAATAGGTCTATTCCATCGGAAATGGAAAGACCTAATTCCTTATCTACATAAAATTGGTATCGGAAAATCATAAAAATCAGTTTCTATCATTGTGTAATCCAATTTTGCTTTCAAACATAGTATTTTAAGCACCGTTTTTAACCCCATTTTTAACCCCAGGTTTTCATTTGCAAGGTTTTCATCTTCGTATTCTATCTCTTACCCCTATTAGTGGGGTTGAAATGAATTGGGGTTAAAAGTGAGGTTAAAATAAAAAGTGGGGTTAAAATGGAATTGGGATTAAAAGTGGGGTTAAAAAGGAAAAGGGGTTATCAACGTGGGGTTAAAATCGATTTGGGGTTAAAAGTGGGGCTAAAATCCATTTGGGGTTAAAAGTGGGGTTAAAATAGATTTGGGGATAAAAGTGGGGTTAAAATCCATTTGGGGTTAAAAGTGGGGTTAAAATCCATTTGGGGTTAAAAGTGGGGTTAAAATCGATTTGGGGTTAAAAGTGGCGTTTAAATCGATTTGGGGTTAAAAGTGGGGTTAGAATCGATTTGGGGTTTAAAGTGGGGTTAAAATAAAAAGTGGGGTTAAAATCGAATTGGGGTTAAATGTGGGGTTAAAATCGTATTGGGGCTAAAACTGCGGTTAAAATGAAAGTGAGGTTAAAATTTGCTAGTTAATTGGCATGGTTGTATAAAGACATTGTTGGTTATTCGGTACAAACGTCTAGTTCAAAACTTGCTGAACATGTAACGTGTAAAGAATGCAAACAAACTTGGTTAGACGAAGTGAATGTCTATAGCGAAAACTGGCTAAAATTTAGCATGAATGTACAGCAAAATTGTTGTTCAGTCGACGTCAACGTCTAGCGAAAATTTGTTAAAGTGGTTAATTTAGCTTGAATGTACAACAAAACTAATTGTTAGTCGGATAAATGTCTAGCGAAAATTTGCTAAAGTGATTAATTTAGCATGAATGTACAACAAAACTGAAAACGTCTAGCGAAAATTTGCTAGTGACTATTTTGGCATGATGAACAAATGAACAATTGTTGGTTAGTAGGGATAAACGTCTAGCGAAATTTTGCTAAAGTCATTTATTTTGGCGCGAAATTACAACAAAATTGGGGTCAACGTCTAGCGAAAATTTGCTAAAGTGATTAATTTAGCTTGAATGTACAACAAAACTAGTTGTTAGTCGAGGTAAACGTCTAGCGAAAATTTGCTGAAGTGGTTAATTTAGCATGAATGTACAACAAAATTGTAGGTTAGTTGGGATAAACGTCTAGGGAAGTTTTGGTTTCCTTATAAATGATTATTGTTTTGGTCGATTTACACGCAGACACGTTTTTCCCACATTGCTTGTTACTACCTTACAGTATTTTATTGCGTTTTTTCTTCTCACAAACCTGCTTATATTGGTAAGCGGCAGCTGTTGAATGTCATAGATTGAATATTAATTTAGACTAATCTAGACGTGTTCTTCTATGTCCTTCAGTCATTTATGTTGCAAAAACATTTAATAAGCATATATAAATAAATAAATAAATAACATATATACATATACAAATGAAATGTATTCGGTTTCGTACTCCGCCATGAGAATATATGTTCACAAATATATCTGAAACCCTATCAGCGTATTTTTAACGTATACAATATTACCCGACGTTCCTTGATTCACTATTCTCAC
>JAVTVY010011652.1:0-58543 GCA_036873755.1 Hanleya hanleyi | reverse complement strand
AAACTATGTGCGGAGCTACCTGAACCTGTTTACACCCACAGGACAAAACAACCAGGACGAAGGAAATACCATCACTCGACGAGACTTTCACCGTGGGTACACGTTGTTCGCCTTCGACCTCACCCCCACCTTGGAACACGATCATCAACTGGCCTTGCTCAAGAAAGAAAACCTACGGTTGGAACTGCGTTTTGCCGTCGGTCTAGCCCAGACCATTAACGTGATTTGCTACGCCGAATTTGATAACGTCATCAGCGTGGATCAGCAAAGAAACGTGCTGTGTGACTACGCCAACTAGAGTCATGGATACAGAGCAGCTGATGGCCATACTCCAGCGAGATCCTAAGGTCCCCTTTCGAGGTGTGTTTCCACGCAATGTGTTTCCCACCCACTCCACCACCCCAGCAGCCTAATCCTGAATACAGACCCGGGGTCTCGACCCGGTGAACATTGGGTAGCTGTGTACGTGGACACCTAGGCCAAGGCGAATACTTTGATTCCTACGGACTTGCACCCCTACATCCCGATTTGGTGAAATTCATGGACGTATCTACTACAGTGTGGCGTTGGAATACTCAAAGATTACAAGGACCCTTGAGTAGTGTGTGCGGACAGTACTGTGTGTTTTATCTGACTCACCGGAGTAGAGGACATTCTATGCCAACCATTGTACACATGTTTGATGATTATTGTCAAGCCGAAGACCGTGATGTCCTCGTCTATGACTGCACGGCCTCTCGTTTTAATGTGCATGCTCCATTTCTCTGGTTAACTTAATGCACTGCGCGCAGGCCACTTGTTTTTTTATTATCACGTTATTGTTATGACGTTGTTGTTCTGACGTTCATTGATGTTCAATAAAATTCATGAAAAAACACAAAAAATGATGGTTTTGACTTATTTTTATTTAAGTCAACAAGAAGGGAGAGTTACACTATGTACAATTAGAATACAGAGTACAATAGAATACAAGTGGTATGTATAAGGTACAAAACATTCTGTCAGGAGTAGGATTCGAACCTACGCCAGCTCTTCGCCGACCAGCACTTAATACCGGCGCCTTAGATCACTCGGACATCCTGACTTTTACAGTTTTTAACTCGTGTATCAACAGTTATAGTGTGTGTTCCGTTCACAAGTCCAAGTAAGTGGTACTGATGCCATCGGCCAGGACTTTCCGTTTCGGGTAAAAGAAAGTAAAGGCGTCTCGTTGCTGAATGTACGTCCGCATCTGGTGGTCCACCACCCGAAATCCTCGGTTAGTGCCACTCGCACTGGCCTGGCTTGCAGCACGTTCAGGTACAAGGCTTTGTCGATGTTGGGATCGCGCCGGCTCACCCCTTTGCAGCTAAACTTATTTTCGTCTCCCCCGTAACAGTAATACGTCTTGGAGGAGAGAGCAATCATAGCATCCCCACTCCACTCCAGCTTGAAGAGGCCCGGCGTACGCTTATCGTACTGGTAATGGTCACGTCGAGGTAGCCACTGGTCCCGTTCCGCTTCATACTGTGTACGTAACTCAGGTTTCACCAGGTTTCCGAATAATATAATATTCATATGTAAATATTACTATTACCAGGTGCTGGTTAAAGAATTGAGTGTAGACATATCTTTATCAAATACATCTACTTACTCCCAAACTGCATTTACTCTGGAAGATTTATTTAACAATCACAAAAAGTTTCTCAGGGAAAGAGGTATTTGTCTTCCAGCCAATCATAGCGACATACCAAAAATATACTGGACTCCCAAAATGCATAAATCACCATACAAAGCTAGATTCATAGCTGGTTCTAGAAGCTGCACCACCAAGCTTCTTTCAGCCCTATTGACGAGGGCCCTTCAGGAGGTAAAAGCATTCTGGGAAAGGTATTGCGCCACTATTTTCAAGAACTCTGGCGTTGAATGTATGTGGATATTGAAAAACTCAAAATGTCTTACGGAAGAACTTGATGCTAAAGGTCGCATACCGTACAGACATGTATCCACATGGGATTTCTCGACTCTCTATACTACAATCCCTCATCAGGACCTTATTGATAGTATCTGTGTTCAAGAAAACTGATCGTAGATATATTAATGTCGGAAGCCATAAAGCATTCTTTAGCTCGACTACATACAAGAGATATCATTCATGGGATGTTTCTTTGTTTATTGAGTTGCTTGAATTTCTCATTAAAAAATATCTATGTGAAATTTGGCAACACAATATATCAGCAGCATATAGGTATTCCAATGGGTACTAATTGTGCAGCCCTGTTGGCTGACCTGTATCTGTTCTCTTATGAATATGACTATATGCTGGCGCTTTCAAAAACCGATCCACTCAAAGCCCGTTCCTTCTCATTCACCAAACGCTATATAGACGATCTTCTCGCTGTGGATAATCGCTATATAAATGACGCAGTGAAGGATATATATCCACCTTCACTGGATTTGAAGGAAACTACAGATAGCCTACAGGCACATCTTATTTAGATCTCTATCTCTATAAAAATGAAGCGGGCATTCTCTCTCGTCGACTTTATGACAAAAGAGATGATTACAATTTCGACATCGTAAACTATCCCTATCTGGATAGTAATATTCCAGTGGGACCTGCATATAGCGTATACATATCTCGCTTAGTAGCATTTGCTAGATCCTGTGTTAAATGTCACGATTTTAATCAACGTCACAAAAATTGTTGCAGATACTTATAAAACAGGCTATTCCACCAAGCGCCTCCACTCAAAGTTTCTCAAATTTGGCGATACATATCGCATGCTGATAGCAAAATACGAACGTAGCGTGCAAGACCTATGGCGCTACGTTTCGTAACATGTGTCTAATTCCGCTTAACCCGGGGCTAGGGGCCGTATGAACCCATGTACTTTAAGATCCTCATGGTACTCATATGAACAGTCACAATCAAAGCGTGACTGAAGTACATCATTTTTAGATGACGACTCTATAACGAATAATATGGATTAAGAATACTGATCAGCGATACGGATTTGATATTTTGGAACATCATGATGTCTTGCCGGCATCATTGAAAATTGTTGACCGCTTCTCTCTTGTAGGAAACAAGCCTATGTTTATGTATACTTTTGTCTTTTTGAATTTGGTGCTAATACTGTTATATGGAAATGGAATAGGTCTTTGGATTATGGACGCGGATATTCTCTGATGGACGACGGCTGGATTATGAATGACGGACTAGACGCTTGTAATCTCAATCCGCATTAGAGACGGCCATGTAGGCCGAGTCCGTATCCATCTCCATGAGTTGCCAGTCTGATGGATTAAAATACACACCCATGAAATCATAGAGAAACTGCAGCATCCTCAGCTTGGCCACCTGGTATACCATACATCCAATCTGCAGGGGTAGGTTGTAACGGATAGTCTTCTTAGCTGAAGTGACTTCATAGGTGTCGTCATCGATGACCTCCACGGACCGAAACAGAGGAGAATTCACTTTTTTGCGGGCTTGGGAAGTAGTACAAATGTTCACGTTCACGTGCTTATCCTGGTTCGTCACCGTTTTTCCATAATAACCATTGCCCGTCAACTTCCACGATTCACCGATGATGGCCTTACTCGGGTCTTGGTCACCTTGACGACGGGCAGACCTCACGATGTCGGCATTCTCCGCAAAACAGGCGTGGGGTACGTACTGTATCACTTGATATATTTTGGTAATTTCCAAACCGTGGTTCATGTACCACTGTAATAACGGAGTGCCCAGCAAGATTTTCTCTGCCCACATACTGCCAATCAACATCCGTCGAGGTCGAGGCAAACACTCGTGTTGCTCCGCATAGTCCCCCATGGTGTCCCCAATATCATCCCGACCCACCAGCGTGTTCTTAAAGATGGGAGGGCACTGGGCGAAGAGGGGCTTGAGAGTGTCGGGAACATGCAAATCACATTCGACAAAGCCGTAGAGGCCACCCGAACGAATGGCGTCGAACATTTGTGGCAGACTCAGGAGTCGTCGACGACTCAACGGGTACTCGCGCTCTTTTAGGAAACGCCGTAAATGGGGCAGGGCCTGGCACCTGGTGTGAAATTCACCCTCCCACATTTCGATCAGACGGTATCCTCTCTCTTTCACATAATCACCATTCTCCACCACTTCTTCCCGTAATTCTTCCGGTGTTTTTCCACGTCGTTGGTTGAAGCGTCCAGCGCTGAAATGGCATCCGTGGCCGTGCCAATAGCAACCGTAAACTTGGAATACGGTCGGTGTCCTACCCACCAGGGCAAACCCATCGACGGGGAGTCGACGATCTCCTATGCGCTTCTCTGTGGCGTTGGTCTGGTGTCGTATATAAATTCCCCGTCGATAGGCTTCCCAATCCAACCACTGATCAGCCAGATGCTTGTAGGGAGTGCGTTGCGGTGTAAAATGCCGACCTTCCGCCAACCAACGTGTATAATGGCCACTGGGCATAGGTTGGGCCAGCGACCACAGGTACAAGGCATTGGCATCGAAACCGATGATCTTAGCACAGGGTTTTCCACTGGGGAGAGTAGTGACGTCCTTCTCGTGGTAACGGTGAAAAATAAGACTCGGTCCGCCAACAATGTTCTGCTTTAGACAATCATGCATGTCTGCACCTTTTTGCTGTATCAGCGAGAAGTACGTAGGACACGCTTGAAAAAGATGACGAAGCGCCAGACCCGGTAAACTCAAGCACTCCTTGAAGATATCGACGTGCATCTCACGACGAAAGAGTTGAACCATTTTCTCGGCCGCTTCCAGGAAAGGAACCACATTTAAGTTATTATACCATATGAGGAAATCTCGCAAGGTCTGCATATGTTGATCGTTCCATACCTGCTGTAGTTCCCGGTACGTGTCTTCCGGACATTCCACTTGCTTCAAATCATCAAAGAAGGCATCCCGGGGTGGCAACTGTGTTTCCTCCAAACAGTCGAGCGTCGATATATACGTGTAAGGGAACCTCCCTTTGGTTTGTGCACAGTCATACGCCTTCACCCACTGATCATAGCTAAAATTGGGAGCTAAGTAGTTCCGTACATCCAGGAAACGGAGTGATGTGGTAGTGAGGGCCATATGATTATTGATCTTCTTGATGCCGGACTTGATTGTATTCGCCTGGGCCAAGTAGGGGTAGAGAAATTCCTTCACCATGTTCAAGTCATATCGCCCCGAGTTGAAACCCAGCACCGGTAACTGGCCTAGATATTGTAGGAAGCGCACTTTCAATTTCTCCGCATACGGTTTCGGTAAAGGCACATCCTGCGACTGCATGGGCTGCGACTCCGGCTCCGACTCCGACTCGGACTCTTCATCGTCACTAAACGCTACACCCGGTATAGGAATCCGATCGTCCAGCTGGTCCAGTACGTCCTGGAACTTGGACACCAACAATTCCGTACTGGCCGCACTGACTTCCTCTAAATACACCATCATGCGGGTGATCAACTCATGGGAATCCCCGGTGGACACGAAACACACCGGTGCAGCGTCATAGCCAGGTACGTTGCTGGAAATACTCACACTCAGAGGAATATGGCGCTGCGTCCACTGCGTTTTCGCTGAAAAGATGTCCATGGGCTCCAACAAGGCCTCAAAATCGTAACACGCCCGGTAGGGAAAATAACGGTCCGCCTCCGGTATGATCAGACCCTCATCGGCCAGTTCCTGGAAAATAGTAGGCGTATTATGATACACACCACCAGGATATACTCGCTTCACAACGTTCGTACAGATTTTCTCGTGGCGATGTAAGTCCCGAGGACGTTTAAACACCCGATGGCATTGGGCACAACTGTAAGACTGAGCGTACTGGCTCATATTGTAGATCAGCGAAAAATGACTCACGCCATTGTGGTCAAACACATTGACTTTCATCGTAGAAGCATACCGTTCTGTTGAACGACGAACCAATTCAGCCACAAATGTATCCTCCTCCTCGCATCGTAATCGGTATACAAAGATATTGATGTTGAACAGTGTTTCCACGTCATCCAAATTCTTGAACGGGACTCCACGGAAGTGCCGCTCATCCAAGTCTTGCTGCTCTAAGTACTCTTCCCAATAGCCATTGGCCACTGTGTCACAAGCTTTGGGATTACACTCGTCCAGATGCACGGCCAAACACCGAAAGAGACATTTCCGGTCTTTGTAGGACCCATTTGTCCCTCCTGTTAATGCATACAGGCCGTATCGATGAAGCAACCAAGGGGGTAGTAGTACAGGAGCACCGATAGGATGATCTCTGATTTTCGTGACGAAAAATGTGACGTTGGTCACCATTTCCACAAGCCATTGGGTATTGGGGCGTTGCAACCGGGCCCATTCCAATGGATCCAACGTAGTCAGTTGGTCGACGAGTGGCTCCAGAGAAATGGCATCCGTCACCGTGAACGGCTGGTCAAACACATAGGTATTATTGCTGGGATAATAATACCGCACCTGGTCCGTCTCCTTGTGCCGTAAAATGTACCCGAATGTCATATTCAACTTAAACGCTGTCACCTGATCTGTGAAAATGTTCTCGGCATAGGTAGACAGATACGTGAGGTCCTGCAGTCGAAAGTTATACAAGTCCAATAGACGACGGTCACGGTGAAAACAATGGCGTATGGTAGCCCAGTGACGTCGATAAATGTCACTGACACGCTCGTCTTGGGGTAAAACTTCAACCGGAGGTGCTGCTGGGTCCCATGGAAAATCTTCTCCACGTCTCATGCTTCTCTCCTTCTCCTCTCGTCAGAACAAGCGGGGTGGCAAGCAGGCAGGCAGGCAGGCTGGCAGGCAGGCAGGCAGGCAGGTAAGTCAGGCAGGTAGTGCAATGAATACACCCCACCACTAAAAATCGACTCCTTTTATACGTTTTTCTACAGTCCGCCATCTTGTACCCCACATCAGCCGCCATCTTGTACCCCACATCAGCCGCCATCTTGTACCCCACATCGCCGCCATCTTGTACCCCACATCAGCCGCCATCTTGTACCCCACATCAGCCGCCATCTTGTACCCCACATCAGCCGCCATCTTGTACCCCACATCAGCCGCCATCTTGTACCCACATCAGCCGCCATCTTGTACCCCACATCAGCCGCCATCTTGTACCCCACATCAGCCGCCATCTTGTACCCCACATCAGCCGCCATCTTGTACCCCACATCAGCCGCCATCTTGTACCCCACATTAGCCGCCATCTTGTACCCCACATCAGCCGCCATCTTGTACCCCACATCAGCCGCCATCTTGTACCCCACATCAGCCGCCACAGAACTTTCTCGCGCATGCGCACTGACTCAAATAATACTCAGATTGGGTAGACACTACTACTCAGAGGAACACACAATTGGGGTGTTCGAGCTGAGCTGCGCCTAAACCCTCTCTTTTACGGTGTTGCTTTGAGGTCCGTGAAATACCTTAACTACATTGGGCAATGCTTTGAGGTCCGTGAAATACCTTAACTACATTGGGCAATATCACGACAGACTGACTTACCGTGCCTTCCAGGAAGAAATGATACTAGCTGAGAAGAACAATGGCTGGCTGTACAAACTGAAACATTTCCTAAGCGATAAACTAAATATAACTGACATACATGTAGATAACATTCATTATTCCTCACTTAAAACATCATTAGATACAAATGTGAATTCATGTTTTGATCTATCGCCCCGTGACCATACGCAATCAAATGGATCCAGGAGTAAGTTGAGAACTTACAGATTGTTCAAATCTGATATTGAGTTTGAACCCTACCTATCTAATCATTGTGTAGACAATCTCCAGCCCGACAGTTCTTCTCAAAATTACGTCTCAGCGACCACAGACTAGCAATTGAGACCGGAAGGCATGCAAGACCTATTACTCCTGTCGAACAGCGGCTATGTAATACATGTAATATTGTTGAAGATGAAATGCATTTTGTAATGTCCTGCAAAAAATGTGCAGATAGTCGATATGTACTATTTCAGTATGTGGTAAGAGAATATCCGGCTTTCATTGAATTAACAGATGCTGATAAGTTCATTTTCATAATGGCATGCCGTGATAGTCCAACAATAATTAATACAGTGTGTTCAACACTCCTGAAATGGTACCGAAATGATAGCGAGTGACTGTTCTATATATGCCAAAGCTATATTCACGTTCACATGTATATAGATAACGTATGCCTCTGTTTTTTATTTCGATATTTTACTGTTCTACTGATTTTATTTACTCTTGTACTCTGCTATATCTGGTGTTCGTACAATAAAATCTTGAATCTTGAATCTAGATGTTTTTATGGGTGCAGGAGTTTGGATGCATAGCATAGTGTTATGGCATTTGTATACGCTTTTGTATGAACCACTGATCGAACCACTGAGCTGAACAAAATATCTAGAGCCACAGGCACTTTTTTGAATAAAAAAAATGAGGGAAGGAGGCTTTTTATCTTTGTTTTTATTCTTTTGTCCAGACCCAAATATATCCATCTTCTCTGGCAAACTTATTCAGTAGTTCAATACAATTGGCAAGAAACCAACAATGTTCATCGAGTTGCCGCACGTGAAGAGTCAGCCAAGCTCACCAATACTATTTCCTGCACAAAAATCAAACAACCCAATGTTCAAGTACACAATTTTTGGCAAAACTTTGAAAGAATCGTAAGAAAAATTGTAAAAAAGAAAAATATTCTTTTTCAGGGCTGATGAGGTGGCAAAAAATACTGAGGCAGTACCTGTGAAGCTACACATTTATTTTAAACAACCATGGTATTCCTGTGACAAGGTGTCCACATCGCTAAGTTGAGTTAAAGTTTCAAGTATGGCTGGTATGCGAATGGTGGGATTCTTTGTTATATATGTTTGCAAGCATGCTTACATGATACCCCCGTAATCATGTTTCGCGCATGTGTCGCTTGGGATCAGGCAGACCAACAAAGCCAAAGGATAAGCACAACAAAGGGTACCAAACAACAGATATAAAGGGGGAAACATTATACACTCACAAACCGTTAGGCACAACAAAGGGCACCAAATCAAACACGATTTTTCACTATATCGAAATCCTTTCGACCACAGTAGTTTTGTGGGTTCCGGATCACGGGGAGTTGCGAATCACTTTCCCAATAAACGGCTGATATTTCTTGCAATAAAGTATCTCCGTAAATCTTTTTTAGGTTTATTGAAACGTCTGTTTCTGTGGACTCAAATAAATGGCAAACAACCTACCTGCGTTATTTGTTTCTCGGTCAATTCGGTGAGGTAATGCCTCCGGTACTACGCAATGGCAAATTGACGTTCGGTCAAAAAACGCGTGGGATTTCTTCAGTGTTAAATCTACGTTAAATAAGGTGGGTTTAAGTGGTAATTTCAGTATTTATTTCACTGATAGAATCATAATAAAGGGCAAACAAAATATCTAATTATTTGCGATAAATCTTAACTCACCAGCATGGTAATATAATGCCACAGTAGACCTGTCAATTCCGGATCAACGAAATACGCGCCGTTTATTCCGTATGATTACGTAACTGAAAGTTGTGACAAATGTCCGATGGCACAGTTATTGTTTTACAATAATTTTAAGTCACAGAACGAGTTAGCCTTTCCCCCACCCCAAAGAGTATTCAGTGTTCAGTATTAAAATTGAGAGCGAATATCAATGGACAGATGTCCATTTAGAGAGTATATATAATATTGTAATTCTGGAGATGCTAGTCGAATTCATTCTGCTGTCCGAAACACGATGTGTGTGAGTGTAACTTTCTTAGAAATTTTGAATCTGAATTCCATGCAGTATAAGAGAGGAATGCATATCAGGTCCGTTGTGGTAACATTTTCTACAGGTTTCTATTGAACCAGGTCTGTTAGGGTCAATCTTAAATGAATGGTCTCGTTCGTGTACAAATAAGCATGGTTCGAGATGCCGAAATGCTGCGAGAATTAATTTAATTATTGAGGATAATTGCCGTATATGGCGTGGTCAAACAGATCGGGCCGACGTTGTCTATGGAGAATTTCCGCCTCAGTAATGGCAATCCAACAATGTCCAGGCATGTTGTACACCGTTTTTACTATTCGGATATTGGTGATAAATGCCCACTCAGGCTGACAAATAAAATTCCATTTTCATTGGCTGTAACGACCGCTAGATGGCGTGATCCGCTAGTCACCAAAGTGATTCGCAACTGCCCGCGCTGGTGCACTGAGAAGGACGTGATTTTCTCATTTATTCTCCAGCCCGATTAGAGAATTTTTTACATACGATTATCGACCACAGATTTCCCTAGAAAATGAGACCAAGAATCACTCTCAACTCTTAACATTACGAGCGCCAGAAGTCCAGACGTAAAACGAGATTCGGAACTCCCCTATTAACTGTATGTAGGTAACGTTCAACACTGGGCATTCAGTTTTCACACTATATACATACGGTACGGTGACATCTCATGCACATGTAGGGAACCCTTTCGAAAGGCTCGAAAATGAACTGGTGCCACCTATAGACACAAGTGCACGAGATGCAACCGCAAGCGACATCTCAGCGCATCCGCATAGCAAATTTTAGAAGAATCTGATAAAGGGGTTCTGAAGTAATTGCCCGGAAACCAAATTAATATTTGCCACCAGGTGGCAAGGCCACATGCAGACACAAGAGGGCGAAACACATTCACAAGCGACAAATCAAGGCATGGTATATCCATACCAAATTTGAGAGAATACGATGAGCAGTTCTTAAGTTATTGTCGCGAAACGTTTTTCTGATTTTGTCACCAGATGGCGCCGTCTGTAAGCGCAAGTCGGCAAAACGCAATCCCAATTGACATCTCAAGGCATGGTATATGCATACCAAACTTGAGAAGATTCCGAAGAGTGGTTCTCAAGTTATTGCCCGAAAATGAATTTCAGATGGACGGAGAGATGGATGGATGAACACAAGAACGGACAGGCGGAATCCAGTATACCCCATACCACGTAATGGGGGTATAAAAAAGTATCCACATAGCTGTGAGGAAAAATCTGTAAAGTTGTGATGTTATTGCCCCGGCCTGAAAATAAAGGTCGTATGAGGCTTCTGTCCACTGGGGCTTTTTTGTTCCCTGAGGCTTTTGTGCAGATCCCAAAAAGAATGCTCAACTGTTCGCATATGTTTCATAAAATAGCTTTCGCCTAACTGCGGGCGAGGACACATCTTTTTGTTGATCAAATACAATTTACTTTTGTATCAACTTGGATAGATTCATTTCATGCACATCTTATACGTCTTAAAGTTTTTTCATATTCTTATTCAGAAGATATAGCAAGTAAACATTGGCTTTATTCTGTGTATCACTCAGTAATAAAGCCTTGTATTCTGTAAACATAGATCTGTAAGGTCCATTGGTGGTGAACCTTAGTAAAGAAAATAGTGCCACAAGTGGATACCATACTCCTATTTATATGTGTTCCCAAGGCGTGGAAATTTCACAAATTACAGCTGAAGCATAAATAGAGCCAAATGAGTAAGGGGTAAATGCTAATTTATGGACAGAAAGCTTTGTGGAGATTTAAACTGGAGATGTAAACTTGCATTATATTTTCCAGCACATTACAGCTCTATTCTCCATGTGGTTATCTCCCCTGTCCACACCCCTTGCAGAAACATGTTTTGAAGTAATGTGTATATTTATGTAGACCAGGGAAAACATTCCATGAATATTTTGAAAGTAGAATTAAAAGAAAAATTATTATGTAAATGATCTGGCCATCACTGGATTTTAGAAACTTACTATAAGAAGGCCCATAATAAGTAAGGTTGGAATTAAACCATGATACAGATGGACAGAAGAGTGGGCAGACAGACAGACGATGACCTGACTAATGATACGTACAAAAGGCACATCTACATATTGCATGCTATAATGGACAGAAGTTTCATCGGCCTGCCTTCAGTAGTTCCTGACGAAAAGAGGACGGACGGACGTACAGGCGGACAGATGGGGCGACAACAATACCCCTGAGCCCAATCGGACTGAGGTGTAAAAGCGCTCGTATGAAGCAGCCTTCGGTTCCTCCACTAAATCACCATTTGTTTGACATTTTTGTTGGTTTTCTTTTCGCCATATTTCATAAACCTGCTTGGTAGAGGAAAACAGTATTTCAGATTGATGAATTTCTTATTGAATTGGGCGTCTTGCTATTTCAACCATGTCTGGGCTACTGATGCCTCCCCCCAACACTTAGTTTCCATCCCACACTTTTAATCATTGCAATGGGAACAAGCGCCCAAGGGGCCTCAATATACGCTCGTATATCTGAAATTACATTGGTCCAAATTTCAATGTTGTTTAATAGCCTTGATTCCAATTGGTAGCTCGCAATCCAGAGAAAGGTCTACAATTTTGTGCTTCTGAGAATGTAACGTATATCACATCTTATATTGAATGATAAACTAAAATGGGCTTAACTCTTGGTAACTAGTTGACCTTGAAGCAAGAGCCGAGAGCTCACAAATCCCACACTGAAATCGACAATAGTCAAACACAAGAAAATAGTAGTTTTCCTGCAAATGGATTCCTTTCAGCCTAGAGAATTTTTCATGAAGGAAGAAGAAAGTGATGAAGTAAACCTTTGTTGTTGAGTTAATAAACAGGTATGAAGTTCATGGAGGACTCCTCTCCCCACTGAAGTAGTAAATGTATGGTTTTTATGTCACAACATTTTAGCTAAATGTAGCAGTTTCAAACATGGGAGACAACTCCGCAGGACAAATGCCATATACATATAGGGGAGAGAACTCTGAACATTCCAACCTAACCCATATAATCAGCTAAACTTGATTCAGTTTTGGGGGACTGTGACTTTGACCTTTGACAAATTGATCTCAAAATGTATGGCTCCGCTTTGCCATGCGAGTAAGGACTAAGGTATACTCAAAGTTTGGTACCAATCATACCTTGAAACTAGAGATATCACATGGACAATAAGTGTTAATGGATGAATGGACAGAACGCAACATCGCATTACACGACCTCATCTTCGACAGGCATATGAAAATGTGACTTAATGATTTCTTGATTTTGGGGTAACAGTGACCTTGACATTTGACCGACATTTTGATATGTAACATCATGTCCCTATAATGTATCTACTGGCACAAAAAAGTTATTTTGATGATTTCCTGATTTTGGGGTCACAGTGACCTTGACCTTTGACCTGATCTAATTTTTGTTAGACGACACATTGTCTTCTCTCAATGTATCAATGGACTCCAAAAAATCAGATTTTTATTCATTTCATGATTTTGGGATCACAGTGACCTTGACCTTTGACCTTGACCTACATTTTGGTAGGTGACACATCGTGTCTCCCGAATGTTTCTACTGATGTTATTTTTAAATAATTTTTTGATTTTGGGGTCACAGTGACCTTCGACCCTGACCTATTTTTTGGTATGCGGCACTTCATTCCCTCTATTGAATCCACTCACAAAAAAATTAAAATTATTAATGATTTCCTGAGTTTTCAGCCACACTGACCTTTGACCTCTGATCTCGACCTACATTTGGTATGCAACACATCGTTCCCTCCTAGGGCATCCACTCACCAAAAGTTAGAACTGTATATATAGAAAACTGTCAATGATCAATGATTTCCTGATTTTAGGCAACAGTGACCTTTGACCTCTGTCCTCGACCTCAACTGTTGGTACGCGGCACATCGTCTCCACCTAGCGTATCCACTCACAAAAAATTGCAACTGTGGATAGAAAATGTTCCCAGATATAGACCGGACAGTGATTTCCTGTTTTTTTTAGGCCAGTGACCTTTGGCCTCTGACCTCGTGCTTCATTTGGTACGCGATACATCGTCTCCCCGTAGGGTATCCACTCACCAAAAATTGAAACTGTAGATAGGAAACTGTTCCAGATAAAGACCGGACACGAGAACCGGACAGACGGACGGAAACCGCCATAACATAATACGTCCGCCTTTTGGCGGGCGTATAAAAAAGGAATAAAGAGCTAAAACTTGCTGATTTTTTGGATCATTTTTAGGGTGCCTGCATACACCTAGGAGCAAACGATCATGGGTATATTACACAAAGTTGGCAATGGGATGTTTTCTGTTTTCTGGAAGGCACGTATTTGGATTTTTCGTTTAATTTTTTTTTTCGCATTCGCCTTGCCCAAAAACTAAAGAAGTAATTTATTTTGCCAAAACTAATTAATATTTATGATATTTATTAGTTTTGCGAGACTGACAAATCGGATCATCAAAAAACATAGAAAATTCGGTCCAAAAATAGGCCGAAAAATGACTTCCGATAAATTGACGGTCATCTTTAAAATAGATTTTACATTTTCTGATAGCGCTTGACTCTAATATATAGTTTGCAAAGTTTCAGCCCTCTAGCCCCAGGGATAACAAAAATATGAACGGTTCCGGAAATATCAACCCCTAATTTGCATGACACCCCCAAATACGCACAGACCGGAATTGATTACGCTCAAAATGACATTAAATGTCCAAAGAAAACCTGGCACCAAACTGTTTCTATTTCACAACATTATAACAAATAAGAATTCATATGGTGGCAATAATTTACACGCAAAAACTACTCGGGCATATTTTGCGAGAATTGGCCCCACACTATACAGTTAGTGTGTAACGAGGTTCTGTCTGGTCAAATGCTTATTGATTATGGTGCCCCTCAAGGCTCCATCTTGGGACCGCTTGTGTTTAACCTTTACATAAACGATTTGTCATTATGTGTAAATAACGGTAAAATCGTGTTATATGTTATGACACGGCATTATTCTTTTCAGCTAGAACAACAACAGAGATTGCACTTGCTTTGTCCTCGGATCTAAACAATATCACAAGCTGACTTATTGATAACATACTGACACTTAATATTTCAAAGACTTCATGTATGGTATTTGGCTCACAACACCCAGTTTCTAGAGATGGTAACATCAGCCTGACTGTTAACAATGAAGTAATTCGCCAGACCGATTGTTTTAAATATGTAGGTTTATACTTTCACTCATTATTAAATTTGAAATCTCATGCCGAGAAATTGTGTAACAAAGTATCGTCAGGAGTAGGAGTGTTACAGAGAATCAGACGTTATGTGAGCGATGAAACGGCTAAGAAAATATTTCAAACTACTATCCAGCCTGTAACTGATTACGTCGATGCCGTTTGGGACAATGGTACCAAATGTAATGTAACCAAGGGACCATTCAAAATTTATCCTGAGGTGGGGGGGGCGTTGGAATTTGAAAGGGGGGATCACCAATAACTTCGAGCCCTACGAAGGGGGGGGCGGGTCATGTGTAACTAGACTATGTGTAAAGGGGGGGTCATCAGTAACTTGATAAATGATGATGATAAATGGACAGGTGAGCTAGGATTTCTTGAGCTTCTGTATGAATTTCATATTTTTATGTCGAAGAACCAGGTTGGACACACCCAATAGTATACATAGCTTACGTACAGTTCTGTATGCGTTACCTCTGAGAGCTTTAGATCAAATAGCCAGAGATATACAACAATCTGCGTCTTCAGGAAATATAATACCATCAAAAATCATTAAAGTATGTCAAGATATAGCGTATTTTCGGTTGTATCGTCCAGTGAACATAATCGAAACCTCTCAAGATCGGCTTTTCTTGAAACTCAACTACTTAGATAAAGGACTGGACATCATTAATTTACCTCGAATCCTGAATGATCCAGAGGTACGCAACGCTGTACCAAACTATTTTAAGTTCACAGAACCTCCTTGCATTTCATATAAGTACACTAAATCTATAGCCACCAAAATATTCAATTACCCCAATGCTGTCCAGGAGTTTGACTGGAACTTATACACGTCAGGAGGCTATAGTTGTGATTGTGAATCGTCGAACTTTATCTATACACCATGCAAACATATTGTGACTGGTGACCTTGATGTGGTGAGTGATAAGGATCTGAAATTACTCCTGATGAAGGGACCTAAATATAGAGAGCCAAGAAGAATAAATCTGAAGGCCGACCAGAAGATAGTCCTGTCTGCATTGGAACAGTACGTTATTGATTGGTCTAAGCGAGAAAAAGTTGAACCTACAGTACTCGCTGATTGGCTGGACCTCACCAAGAGCAAGGTCGTTGAAACAATCCGCCATATTGACAGAAGTACTCTTCCCCAAGCAAAACAAGTTCTGAGAAACCTCAATTCGCAAGAAGTTCTAGCAAATCTCCAGAGTAAATTCGTCATAGTCCCAGCAGACAAAGCTCCGAATAATATAATATTCATATGTAAATATTACTATTACCAGGTGCTGGTTAAAGAATTGAGTGTAGACATATCTTCATCAAATACGTCTACTTACTCCCAAACTGCATTTACTCTGGAAGATTTATTTAACAATCACAAAAAGTTTCTCAGGGAAAGAGGTATTTGTCTTCCAACCAATCATAACGACATACCAAAAATATACTGGACTCCCAAAATGCATAAATCACCATACAAAGCTAGATTCATAGCTGGTTCTAGAAGCTGCACCACCAAGCTTCTTTCAACCCTATTGACGAGGGCCCTTCAGGAGGTAAAAGCATTTTGGGAAAGGTATTGCGCCACTATTTCTAAGAACTCTGGCGTTGAATGTATGTGGATATTGAAAAACTCAAAATGTCTTACGGAAGAACTTGATGCTAAAGGTCACATACCGTACAGACATGTATCCACATGGGATTTCTCGACTCTCTATACTACAATCCCTCATCAGGACCTTATTGACCGTCTAAGTTCATTAATAGTATCTGTGTTCAAGAAAACTGATCGTAGATATATTAATGTCGGAAGCCATAAAGCATTCTTTAGCTCTACTACATACAAGAGATATCATTCATGGGATGTTTCTTTGTTTATAGAGTTGCTTGAATTTCTCATTAAAAATATCTATGTGAAATTTGGCAACACAATATATCAGCAGCATATAGATATTCCAATGGGTACTAATTGTGCACCCCTGTTGGCTGACCTGTATCTGTTCTCTTATGAATATGACTATATGCAGGCGCTTTCAAAACCGATCCATTCAAAGCCCGTTCCTTCTCATTCACCAAACGCTATATAGACGATCTTCTCGCTGTGGATAATCGCTATATAAATGACGCAGTGAAGGATATATATCCACCTTCACTGGATTTGAAGGAAACTACAGATAGCCCTACAGGCACATCTTATTTAGATCTCTATCTCTATAAAAATGAAGCGGGCATTCTCTCTCGTCGACTTTATGGCAAAAGAGATGATTACAATTTCGACATCGTAAACTATCCCTTTCTGGACAGTAATATTCCAGTGGGACCTGCATATGGCGTATACATATCTCGCTTAGTAGCATTTGCTAGATCCTGTGTTAAATGTGACGATTTTAATCAACGTCACAAAACATTGTTGCAGAAACTTATAAAACAGGGCTATTCCACCAAGCGCCTCCACTCAAAGTTTCTCAAATTTGGCGATACATATCGCATGCTGATAGCAAAATACGAACGTAGCGTGGAAGATCTATGGCGCTACGTTTCGTAACTTGTGTCTGGTTCCGCTTGGCCCGGGGCTGGGGGCCGTGTGAACCCATGTGCTTCAAGATCCTCATGGTACTCATATGAACAGTCACAATCAAAGCGTGACTGAGATACATCTTTTTTTTAGATGACGACTCTATAACGAATATTATGGATTAAGAATACTGATCAGCGATACGGATTTGATATTTCTGGAACATCATGATGTCTTGCCGGCATCATTGAAAACTGTTGACCGCTTCTCTCTTGCAGGAAACAAGCCTATGTTTATGTATACTATGATTGTCTTTTTGAATTTGGTGCTAATACTGTTGTGTGGAAAATGGAATGGGTCTTTGGATTATGGACGCGGATATTCTCTAATGGACGACGGCTGGATTATGAATGACGGACTAGACGCTTGTAAATTTAGATCAGGAAACACATATATCAGAACACGGCTTTGTTTATCCATGGAGCCTACTAAAACAGTAGGCTCTATGGTTTATCATAAGCCTAAACAGCATACAGTACCATAGATAGATATGTTCTGTTAGCATTAATCTTTGTACAAACCTCCTGTAGTGTAGTAGGACATTGTTGTTGAAATTGTAGTTTAAGGGCCGCTTCCCATTCGGATTTCGCGGCCCATCAACTCAATGTTTTATTTGAATTTCGCGGAACATTACTAGGTTTATCGCATATCTTTTTCAGCGCTAATTATATAAACAAATAAATTAATAAATAAATAGATAAATAATAAATAACAGTGAGAGATTAGTAGGAGATATTAATAGAAATAAATAAGAATCGCTATGTGTACAAGTTCGTAAGTCTTTTGCTGTGAATAAGAGTTCAATGTAATCGCGTGTATGATTCCTTTGTCTTGGTACCCCTTTGTACGCACAAAGCCGTCCAGAAAAAACTGGGAGAACCGTGAGCGTCTTGAGGATTTTTCGAATCGACTTTCCTAATGGCGCTCGTGGGAACAGGGTGGGTTCTTCCAGAAATCTGTGCCTGTAACAATTGCTTGGAGTGTGTATTGGGGCACAGGACGGCAGGTCTACGTCCTATATTGCGTGAGAGTCAAAGGAAAATGTTTGCATTGGGCAGTCGTTTCATCGGTGGCATCTCTGGTGTATTACGTCTGATCTGTGTTGTCTTCAGTGAGTATGGTTTCGATTGCCCGTGGTAGTGGTAGGCATCGTTCGATTTGGTTTGAATGTAGAAGCTGTACTTGTTTCCGTTGATTGGTTGTGGTCGTTTTGGGATTCCACTGAAATGGTTAGGTCAGGGCGGTTCGTTCGGAGTTTGGAGGGTATTGGTCCTGTTGGTTGGTGGTCTTTGGTCGGTGGTAGGTGGTCGGCAGTCGGTGGTCGGGAATGTAGATGGCGATCATTTTTTCATCATGGTTTTCCTGAAAGATATAATAAGATATTCTGTAGCTTTTGGTTTCTTTGTCAGATATAAATATAAACAGGCGGTATTGTATTCTGGGCAGAATTGCATGAGTTATTTCGTTTTGTACTTTTCATCCCTATTTGTATTAGAGTTGAGTTAGAGAACAGACATATACATATATATATATATACTCTCTGCAGCATTAAGCAGTGGTGAGAAATGGCATTTTTTATAGAACTGATCATAGGTTTCCGATCCCTTGTTCTCGTTGTGTTTATTTTCGGTATTATTTCCGTATACATTATCGATTGATGGCCGTAAAATGTTTGAAGGACAATGAGATAGACGGCCCTCAGTATCAAGGTAACTCCGCCATCACCATTTCCTATGTTTATGCCGAATACTGCTCGCTATATGCGATTTGGCCGTGCTATTGTTGTCATGAATTTAATTAGATTTGGCCATCGTAGTTTTGTTGGACAGTGGAACAGACGGCCCTCAGTATCAAGGTAACTCCGTTGTTGCCATGCCTAATTTATTTCTAAATGTGTCTATGACATTTTGGCCGGTTGTTATGTATGGATAGTTTATTATGGCCATAATGTTTTGTATGGCTATGGTGCACAATAGTAACCAGCACGTTTGATCAAATTTATTAAGGACTTGAATACCTGATTTCTAATGGGGGGTTTAGGGTTCAATATCGCTGGTAATGTTAAGGGAGTGTTGAATTTTTTTAATTCGTTTCTAAGTGCATCGCGTTGTCGGTTATGGATTGGGCATTCGAGTAGGACATGTTCTATTGTTTCTTCTACATTGTTGCATGCGGTACAGAGTGGTGACATGTTTTTCAGAAGCATGGACAGATGTGATTTAAGTCCCGTTTTGCCTAGTCTTAATCTGGTGATGATGCGGTCATCACGTTTGTTGTCTAACTGGAATCCCTGGACTGGTCCTTTATCTCTATCAAGAATCTTATGTAACCATCGTCCATGTTCTTCTTCGTTCCATTCCTTTTGCCACTTGTTATCTATTTTGCGTCTAATGATACTGTTGAGCTCTTTACATCCTAATCCTATTGGCACATCGTGTGTAGTTTTAGCAAGACTGTCTTTGGCAGTTTTATCGGCTGCTTCGTTACCTCTGATGTTGACATGTGCGGGCACCCACGATAAAATGGCGTCTATACCCTCGTTGTGTATTTGTGTACAGATACATTCTATTTTGTGTATGAGATCGGGTCTACTGTCAGATATAGAATTTCCGATAGATGTGAGTCCACTAAGAGAATCACTGAGTATAACCGCATGGGTTGGTTTGTGCTCGAGGACCCATTCGAGAGCCTTAATTATAGCAATCAGTTCACTGGTGAATACAGACAAATTGTCTGGGAGTTTGAAGCCATTTTGTATGTTGAGCTCAGGTATAACAAAGGCTGACCCTGTGTTATTATTTGTGTTTTTTGATCCGTCTGTATAGATTTTTAAATAATTTTTCCATTTTAGGTTGATGTATTCGAGGGCGGTTGCTTTTATAAAATCTGGGTTGTCCTTTTTGGAGCGGTAGTCGTGTATACTTGTGTCCACTTTGGGCGACTCTAGTTCCCAGGATGGCCTAGTGATTTTGTCCGTGTCGCAGATGAGTGCGATGGGTATTTCGTGTTCTTGGAATAGATTATTCACTGTATAACCGAGGGGGGCGGAGTCTTTTTCCCAGTTTTTCTTTAGATATTCATATTCACTTCTATCTTCGAACATTTTGTGGCATGGGTGATTTTCGCCCTTAGCTTTTGTTTTTCCTGCATATTTCAATGACAATTCCTCTCGTCTTAAGCGGAGCGGTTTCTCATTGGTTTCTATTTGAAGACTACATAAGGCGGTACCCTTGAAAGCTCCAGTAGCTATTTTTAGAGCAGAGTATTGAATGCTGTCTATTCTTTTTAGTTGTGTCTTACATGCTGATTGATACGCGATTGACCCGTAATCTATTTTTGACCTGATTAGTGTTTGGTATAGTTTTATCAGACTATGTTTACTCGCCCCCCCCAGTTTGTCCCAGACACACACCTCATGAGGTTCAGGTCTTTGTTGCACCTGAGGACAAGTTGGTCGATGTGGTCTTTCCATGTGAGTTTTCTGTCAAAGTTCATACCAAGGTATTTAACACTATTTTTAAATTCAATTTTCTGACCCCCTAGTGTTAGCTTAACATCAACATGTTTATTGTTTGAGAAGATAATACCTGTTGTTTTGAGGGCGGAAAATTTGAAGCCCCATTTACCCGCCCAGCCGCTAATGGTATCCAATGTTTTTTGCATTATGCCTGTCAGTTTTTTTATGGAGCGTGCTGTTTTCCACAGGGCAGAATCGTCAGCAAATAGGGACTGTTCTACTTCTGGATGTCTCGTGTCAATTTCGTCGGCTAGGCCATTGATGAGAATGTTAAAAAGGGTGGGGCTTATGACGCTGCCCTGAGGAGTCCCGTTATCTAGTTGATGGTCGATGGATACGGTGTTACCTAGACGGACTTTAAAATTTCTATTGTTTAAGAAGTGCTTTATCCAGTGTTGCATTCTTCCCTTTATCCCAAGTTTGCTTAGTTGGATGATTATGCCGTCCTGCCATACTAGGTCGAATGCCTTTTCTATGTCTAGGAAGATACCTAGTGTGTACTGATGTTTAGCATTTCCCTTTTTTATTGAGTGTTGTAATCTGGCTATATGGTCTAATGTACTTCTGTTCTTACGAAAACCGCTTTGAGTTTTGTTTAATAAGTTGTTATTTTCCATATGAAATTCCAGTCTATTCTTAACCATGGTTTCCATTATTTTTGAAGTGAGAGAAATTGGGCGGTATGACTTGCTGTCTGATGGATCTTTACCTGGTTTTGGGATTGGGATAACGATAGATGTTTTCCATTTACTTGGAAGTTGCTTGGTCTGCCAGCTGACATTAATTAGTTCTAAAATTAGATTCTGTGTTTTACTTGGTAGGTGTTTAAGGATCGTGTATCCTAGTTTGTCTTCACCAGGTGAGCTCTCTTTTTTACAGTGTATAGCTTTGCGGTATTCATTAATATTGAAGTCTGCATTGAGATAGTTTTCTAAATGATCGTCCAAATCGTTTTCTATCGTTGTTTCTTCCTTAATTTTTCTGAATTCTGGTTTCAGGTTGCTATCGCTACTGTTTGAAGCGAAAGATTCGGCGAGGTGTTCTGCCTTTTCTTTGTTCGTTTTTTTAGTTTTGTTCAGTACAGGGACTGTGTTTGTTAACTTTCCTTGTATATTTTTTATTTTGTTCCATACTTTTTTGGAATTGGTTTTGGTATCTATAGTGTTGCAAAAGTCTTCCCAGCATTTTGATTTAGCTTCTTTGACACTTTTTTCAGCTATGATTTTGAGTTCCTTGTAGTTCGCGTGATCACTTTGGAGCCTACTTTTTTGAATTTTCTAAGTGCCTTCTTTTTGGCCGCAATATTCTTTGCACACTCTGGGTTCCACCAGGGTACCGGGTTTTTGTTATGGCGCTGTTGTGATATCGGTATATATTTATTTGCTATGTTTATTAGTGAATTTGTAAGGTTTTCATTGAACATTTCAGGATCAGAATTGAATATCTCGTCATGATTTAGGCTTTGACAGTCTTTCTGGAAGTTTTTGCAGTCGGCTTTGTTGTACTGAAATTTTGGAGGGGCGTCTGTCCTTTCGGAGTCCGGTTTTATACTAATTTTTGTCATAATGGCGAAGTGATCGCTGTCAAGAGTGTCTGGAATCACTTCCCATTCGGATTTAACGGCTAGATCAGGGGAGACAATTGTTAAATCTATTGCAGAGAGTTTACCGGTGTTCATATCTATTCTCGTCCCGTGGCCGTTATTAAGATAACATAGATTGTTTTGGTCAAGCCATTTTTCTACTACTTCGCCTTTTTCATCTGCCTTGGAGCAATTGTCATCCCAAATGGGGTTATGACTGTTGTAATCACCGCATATGATAATAGGGGAGTTAAATTTCTTTGTGATGTTGTCCAGTTCTTTTGGGGAGATTTTCTTTAGACTTCCTGGAGCATATAAATTAATGATGTTAATAGGTTTGTTATTGAAGAAGACCTGAATAGCGTGCCATTCGAGATCGTTACTGGTAGGGCTTTTATCTAGTTCGATGTGAATCAGATCCTCTTTTATTAATATTAGGTTTCCCCCGAGTGCACCTGTGAGTCTGTCTGATCTATACGACTTATATCCGTTTATTGTAAATTTATTTTTTCCTGGCTTCAGAAATGTTTCCTGAACACAAATTATATCTGGGCTGATTTCATTTACTAAGACTTTAAGATTGTCCCCGTTTTTCCCGATGCTTCGGGCATTCCATTGGAGTATTGATAATTGATTTTTATTGAATTTTGTATTAGTTATATCCCTAATTTGGAGACTCATGCATTCGCAAGTGGATTATCTTATGTTGTTATGTTGAGGGCCGGGATAGACTTTTCTTTGGGTGTGGATGTTTTCTTATCGTATTTCGGATTTTCCCCCCAGTTAATGATTTCATCGGAGCTAAACTCCCAATTAAGGAAGTCCCGCGCAATTTTCACTATCATGTCGGTCTTATTAAGCTTGGGTTGCAGGGGGTTAATGACTGAGTTTAGCACAATGTTGATAAAGCCCAACAGGTCTAGCTTGGTTAGGTTCTTTGTTTCTGTTTCTTGTTCATTGTTTTCGGTCTCAATCGTATCACCTGAGTTTGTGTTCACGGCTGTGACTATTGTCTCAGTTGCCTTTGTATTGTGTAGAGCGGTGGTCATTTCTATACTGAATTTTCTATTCATTCTGGTTTCTTTTACAGCTTCTGCGTAAGAAATCCCTTTTTCTGCTTTAGTGAATTCAACTCTTTTTGCCTCTTTGAAAGCTATACAACCTTTGTAGGCCGCTGAATGGTTGCCTTTGCAGTTTACACATTTTACTTTAGTTTCAGTACATTCTTCGTAATTATGATTTCCAGAGCATTTCGCACATACAACTTGGGATTTACAAAATCTAGCTATATGACCACCATATTTCTGACAGTTATGGCATCGTTTTGGTGTGTCAAAAAAAGGTTTAACTATAATGTTACGAAGCCATAGCCGTACAGTTTCCAGTAATTTTGATCCTTTAAATACTAGCATAATGCTTGTCGTTTCCTGTTTGTTCTTTTGCATTCTTTTGGCATATACTACGTTTTGTTTTGAGAGAATGGGGAAAATGTCTTCTAGTTTGACACTGAGGTCAATTTCATAAATTACTCCTTTGCATTGCTCTCTACGCTGTATGAATTGTTTTACCGAGACAGGTTTATCTGCTAGCAGGTCTAAACGTAGTAATTTGTCGTACTGAGTTTGTGATTTGCAGTGGACTTTCAGATCACCACCCGGAAGTTCAAAGATTTGATGTACGTAGGACATGGGACCGGTAAATGGCTTTATAATCATATTTACTCTTCTCAAGATGTATTAAAAGCTAGGCCCCTATTCAGCTAGATTTGAGTTTACAATTACACAATGCATCTAGCAAATCCTTTATCTAAACACATCCAGGTGCAGCGCGGCCTGGACATTGTGGACATTGACTAGCTAAATGAATATAGCCTGCATTTTGAGACTGAAACAAACCATTCAATAATTTATGCTGCCCCAAAGTTGAAGAAATAAATTGAGGCGTACTAAAAGACAAGTTGTACTGACGGTAGTTAATGTCATGATGAGGATATTATAAAATATAATAAATTTAATAGTTTTATAATAATAAACATCGTTTATTTTTTGCAGGGTTTTTGTAGCGAAGCCGACATGATGAGTGCATGAAATTAATCATGTCGGATTCGTCCGAATTTTTATAAAGTTTATCTCTGTGTCAGTATAACAAACATAACCTCATTGTTTCTCTGAGCGGTTGTATGTAGTATTATCTGGCATCATGATGCAGTATGACATAATTTTATCTCAAACCGGTGAATGCGAATAAATACATCATGCAGAATGTAATCCCCCAGCTTCTCGCAGTTTAATGTTGTACTGCAGAACTGTGTCCACGTTCCCTGTCACTTTTTCATATGTATAATACCATACCGCGAATCACTTTATCAACGAATAGCTCTTCATGTTATTAACGTGTTTTCAATCGGTCTTAATATAATTCCACACTGCATCATTTAGTGCCGGCCTGGCTATGTTGGAATGGTGTACGGACATTTCACCCATGGACATTTCCCCCAGTGGACATTTCCCCCAGTGGACATTTCTTCCATCCTATATTTTTAGGTTATTTTGAACATGGTTTTTAAATAATTTTGTAATAACGCAATTTGTTTTTTCTATATATAAAGATATAAAGATTTCCAGATGTTTTACGATAATTGAGTCACAAAGTGATAAGTTATTATACATATACACACTATCCATCAGTACACTGTAAAAACGGCCAATTTCAGGGAGTAAATGTTCAACCTGTTATCAGTTCAACGTTGAACCAATTTTTAATGACAGTAAACGTTTACTCGGAATCTGGTTGAACGTTTTCAGTTCGAATTCAAGCATATACTGATACTTGCATGGAGGTAAACGTTGAACCTGTTATTGGTTCTTCTTTCAACCTATAACTGGTTCTACGTATAACCACATGATACTAGCTTGGGCGTAAATGTTGAACCTATTATTGGTTCTACGTTCAACCTATAACTGGTTATACGTTCAACCACATGAAACTCCGTGCATGGTAAAACGACACCAACATGACCGAAACAATGGGATATGAATGTCTGGGAACAGGGAGTAATTTTCTTATTAATATTAAGTTAAATTCTGCAGACTTTTCCAAATAAACCATGTGGTTATGCTTAAAACTGAATGTCCAAGTCGTTAATAACGCGTGTCGATTTGAGAAACTTCGCTGTTATGCACTTATTTTGATGGCATATTACTATTTTCGCTCATAAAATAGCCTATCAACAGTCAGAAACAATCATAGAAGTTATCAAAAATGAAAGACGTAATACTGTTGTGTGGGTCAAAATTATTCCCGACCGAGTATACGTTCAACTGTTTTTCGGTTCAACGTATTTTCCGCCCTCGTTATTGTTTTTCCCGCGGTGGTCGTCAAAAGAACCACTTTTTGGTTCAACGTTCAACTGGACTATGGTTCAACTGGCCATCGGTTATCGTCCTTCGTTTTATGAAGCGCCACCTGCTGGATTGCAGTGTGAGGAGGAGAGCGTGTGGTGTTGTTGGCAGCTTAACAATGAACATTACTCGTCCCGTTACATCTGTTTTCTGGTAAGTAATATGGACAAACAATTGTTTGAACTGCGCTTCAACACTGAATACGTTACGCACAGAAATCTCGTCCCCGTTGCTTTCGCTTTATGTTTTGAAATCGAAGTTGTGTCGAAAACTGGGCTATGCTTCATTGCATGATTGTTCATTCTCCGTTCATTTATTCATTGCGTGAAAGAATTTTGCTGTCTGTTGTCTGTTTTAATATGTCATTGATATAATTTACTGTTACCACTTGGCGGTATTTTGCAATTTCCAATCACTTATTACATTTAGCATGTCGTTTTCCCATACCAGTTGTGGATGAGTGCAATCTAAGGCCCTTACAGGCTATATAATTTCCTATGTATTTCCAAAAAAGAATTAATTAAACTGTCACTATATCTGCATAGGTCAACAGCTATATACATAATGGATACCAGTAATTATCAGCCGCGTTGTCCACAAAAATACTTGCAATACGCTTTGTGGATTGTTAAACTCTAAGGTCCTTGCAAACTAATATGCTTTAATCTCCTATTCCAAAAAAAAAAAAAAAAAAATACATTAAGACATTATATAGTATTGTTCACTGGACATATTCCTATGCATGTTATAATCCTATAATAATTCAAAACATCTATTAACATTCAGCCTGAAATTCTAATCAGTCCAATGAATTTATAATAGTTACATAATGTCGTAAGACTATCTTAAATGTTGGCAACATTTTGTGTCCAATGGGGTAATATCATGTCAACATTGTGTAACTGTTTATCCAGTGATCAAGTGAGAAGTGTGAGAAGTCCAGCTGCCCTAGTGCCTGATCGATGAAGAAGTCATTTTGATGTTTCTGAAATACACCATGATGGATGACAAGTAGTAAGTGAATACATTACAAGGACACAATCAAAGGAAATTTGAGAAGTCATTGATAAGACTTGATAAATGATACATCATAGCTGTACCATGTATTACCCCATAACCCCCCCCCCCAGCATGCCCACTACATAACCCCCCCACCATGCCCACTACACACACATCCAGTTAGGGGGGAGGGGGGGGGGGTCAAGAGGCAAATGGATGAGATTTACAAACATGCAACATAGGGTGGTAGCTACCAAATTAGTATACTATAATATCCATGTTAGTAATTATGATTTTTTTTCCAATCCAGATAAGGGGGCATGGTGGTAAAGTGTGTGTGTGGGGGAGGAGGGGGGGGGGGTGGTGAAAATATATACTATTTTTATGTGGCAAGACCATGTGGGATTGATTTCATGAGATATTCCCGAGGCAGGGTGGTGGCATGAGAAATTGCCAGGGGTTGCGAGGGGCCGAGTGAGTGAGTGCTTGTCATGAAAATCGGGATATTTCCCCCAACCTTTATGAATAAATTAGTTATATTAGATCTTACTCCATTTAATATTTTCTCCTACAGAAAGTGTAACAGGGAGAAGGTCAGAAAGAAGCCATTTGTTTGAGTCTGACTGTTGGAGGAAGATGAAGGAGGCGACAGTGTATATGGCTCCCACAGAGTGAACATCATCATCTTGTAAATGGATTTTATCGCGATTGAAGATGTAAGGAATAATCTGTCATTTTCAATGCTAATAATCAGATATATGATGCTCATAGACCATACTAAAACCAGCAACAAGAATGAACAATTTTGCCACTCTGTTGGTGAGTGGGGGGGGGGGGGGTCATCAAGGCTTCATCTGCAGATGGCTCAATGTACAGTTGATGAGTTCAGATTTTATAGAATGGTACTTACAAATGTAAGCTTATATTGACAGGATAGTGAAGACAAATTATGTTGCACAATTCTTTATTTGTTTAATAGGACCAACTGCTTGCAAGAAAGATCAGAGACACGTCACAGTGCGGATCATTACATTACAGGGTTTCGGATGATACATTACAGGGTTTCGGATGATGGTGGAAGTGTGTGCATTATTTCATAACTTGGACTATGTGAAATAATTGGTCTCTGACATGCCTGCATCACAAGATAATGGCTACCGGTATCATTGGATGTGACAGAAAAGATGAAATGGTAATGTGATACAATACATGTACTCTGAATACTCTGTGTATTAAAGAAGGTTGGACACACATAAACTATGTATGTAGGTCCTATAACTAAACTGTGATAAAGTGCAATTAACTGGCTCTCTCGAATATCCCTGATCAGTGATAGGTTGGACACACATAAACTATGTATGTATGTCTCATTACTAAACTGTGATAAAATGCAATTAAATAATTCTCTCAATTATCCCAGATCAGTGATGTTAAATACATGTACTCGGAATACATAGGTCGCTGTGTGAAGTCCGATCACCTATACTCTGTGTAGGAAGGTTGGACACACATAAACTATGTATATAGGTCCCAACTAATATGTGATAAAATGCAATTAGCTAGCTCACTCAAATCATTGATATTACATGTACTCAGAATACATAGGTCGCTGTGTGAAGTCCGATCACCTATACTATGTGTAGGAAGGTTGGACACACATAAACTATGTATGTAGGTCCCATAACTAATCTGTGATAAAATGCAATTAACTAGCTCACTCAAATCAGTGATATAACATGTACTCAGAATACATAGGTCGCTGTGTGAAGTCCGATCACCTATACTATGTGTAGGAAGGTTGGACACACATAAACTATGTATATAGGTCCCAACTAATATGTGATAAAATGCAATTAACTAGCTCACTCAAATCATTGATATTACATGTACTCAGAATACATAGGTCGCTGTGTGAAGTCCGATCACCTATACTATGTGTAGGAAGGTTGGACACACATAAACTATGTATGTAGGTCCCATAACTAATCTGTGATAAAATGCAATTAACTAGCTCACTCAAATCAGTGATATTACATGTACTCAGAATACATAGGTCGCTGTGTGAAGTCCGATCACCTATACTATGTGTAGGAAGTTTGGACACACATAAACTATGTATGTAGGTCCCATAACTAATCGGTGATAAAATGCAATTAACTAGCTCACTCAAATCAGTGATATAACATGTACTCAGAATACATAGGTCGCTGTGTGAAGTCCGATCACCTATACTATGTGTAGGAAGGTTGGACACACATAAACTATGTATGTAGGTCCCATAACTAATCTGATAAAATGCAGTTAACTATCGCACTCAAATATCCCAGATCAGTGATATTACAATACATGTACTCGGAATACATAGGTCGCTGTGTGAAGTCCGATCACCTGTACTCTGTGTAGGAAGGTTGGACACACATAAACTATGTATGTAGGTCCATAATTCTCTCAATTATCCCAGATCAGTGATGTTAAATACATGTACTCGGAATACATAGGTCGCTGTTTGAAGTCCGATCACCTATACTCTGTGTAGGAAGGTTGGACACACATAAACTATGTATATAGGTCCCAACTAATATGTGATAAAATGCAATTAACTGGCTCACTCAAATCATTGATATTACATGTACTCAGAATACATAGGTCGCTGTGTGACGTCCGATCACCTATAATATGTGTAGGAAGGTTGGACACACATAAACTATGTATGTAGGTCCCATAACTAATCTGTGATAAAATGCAATTAACTAGCTCACTCAAATCAGTGATATAACATGTACTCAGAATACATAGGTCGCTGTGTGAAGTCCGATCACCTATACTATGTGTAGGAAGGTTGGACACACATAAACTATGTATGTAGGTCCCATAACTAATCTGTGATAAAATGCAATTAACTAGCTCACTCAAATCAGTGATATAACATGTACTCAGAATACATAGGTCGCTGTGTGAAGTCCGATCATCTATACTATGTGTAGGAAGGTTGGACACACATAAACTATGTATGTAGGTCCCATAACTAATCTGTGATAAAATGCAATTAACTAGCTCACTCAAATCAGTGATATAACATGTACTCAGAATACATAGGTCGCTGTGTGAAGTCCGATCACCTATACTATGTGTAGGAAGGTTGGACACACATAAACTATGTATGTAGGTCCCAAAACTAAACTGTGATAAAATGCAATTAACTTGCTCACTCAAATATTTCAGATCAGTGATATTAACAGACAATTATGCCATATGTATACAGTAATATTTCATCATACAGCAGTAAGCTAAAAAAAAGTTAATAATAATCATGATAATCATTTTGCATCTTGAAGTTTTCATTCCTTAGATGAGGAGTGTTATGAGTCTAACATCAGTTGAAAGGGAGGCATCAAACTTATTGTAGGTGGTACCATCTTGGATGTTACTAAACCTCCCCAGACTCCCTTCCCCATTATTGTTACCCCTGTTACTTGTGGTTTCTGTGATTCATGAATTGGTAGAATTCAATGTTTACATTTTAGCTTTTCATATCTTTAGTTGTTCATTTGATTGCAAATAGTCTAGTGTTTAATTAGAGCATTCATAAAGTTAGACCGCAGTTCACAGTTCCTTATTCGTCATCCAGCGACTCATAGCCGCACCCCAAGCAGCGCCCCCTGGCGTCAGATTTGGGATACAAATATGCAAAGATATCGATTCCACATGAACTCTTGTATATAGATGAAGCTAGGTATTCGTACTGTTAGAAATCAGATCTGTTATTAGATTATATCCGAATATGATTTAAATATATGAATTTTATTTCAATTAGTGTGTATTTGTTGATGTATGTTCTGAAATATCCTTCATTTTCTTACAGGTTGATATACTTTTCACTGATGACTGCAAGAAATAACACTGGGATGTAACTTGGTTGCTCATATGGTTCCGATGTATTTGCAAGAATTTAGAATTTAACTAAATCTGCAAATACATGTACAATTTGCACCACAACAATCCGGTACAGATTTCATTTAAATCTGCATCTGGATGAACGTTAAACCTTGATGTGGTTGTACGTTTAACCTTGATGTGGTTGTACGTTGAACCTATTTCTGAGAAAACATTGAACCTGAATCTGGTTATACGTTGAACCAGTAATTGGTTATAGGTAACACCAAATTTTGGTTCAGGGTTTTCCATGGTTAAACGTTGAACCAGAAACTGGTTCAACGTTTACCTTTCAGTTCAACGTTACACCTTTTCGTGGTTGAACGTTTAACCTCATTTCAGTTCAACGTTGAACTTTGCTTGGTGCTACGTTGAACCAGTTTATGGTTGCAACCGAGTTACATCCACTTTATGGTTGAACGTTTACTCAGCGTTTTTACAGTGTACTCATATGGATTCGATAGATTTGTACATGTGTAAACCAATGTAAAAAGTTCAAACAACTGAAATGCCAGAGAATAGTCTTTAATGAGAATAATAGCACATGTGCAAAAAATCTGTCCCTTATCGACAGTCCAACAAGTCAAATAAAAGATTCATTCAGTCATTTGAAAATGAACACAAATGTGTGGAAATGCACACTGGTCGTGCGTTGGGACAGACTATTTGGTTGTCAAATTAACGTTGACAGTTATGTTAGGTATTTGGTACTCCTCCAAACGAAGCTTCTTTTCCGGTTGAATGTGGTGGAAGGCTCAGACACAATATGATTCCCCGTGTAGCGTTGGGCATCGTTTGTACGCTTATAATCGCGAACAACTGTGCTTCGATGAACTTCACAGATTAGTTGTTCGTCCACATCGGCCTAGTACATGCGTGTTTCGGCTGTTGCTCGTAAGGAATGATTAGTAAAAGGAATCCATGAATTCCGACCTTCTTACACAGACGTGCCACTGTACCGGTTAGAGGACGTATTCCGATAGGTTGGTTGATGAACCAAACTCCGTCCGGCGTCGGCTTGTCAACTGGCCGCAGATAGAAATCACTCCTGTCCTTGGGGCAGCAACAAATTGAACACAACAAAAGGCATGTATGACTATACTGTTTTACTAAACAGCGAGACCAATTGAACTAATCACAGTACTTTTATCTGTAATATTTTATGAACACAAAAAGATATTTCTCGCGAATCACCAGGCTTGTCGTGGGATTTGCATGTGTGAAGATGTTCGAACTGCGACAGTACAGGCTATTCAGAAAGAAATTGATGTAAAACCAGGGGACTCATTCGTTACGCCGTATGTTATCCCCACTCTATCCCCGCCTCGTTGCATTGATGCCGTAATAGATGCAGATCATATGCGATTGCTTACCACTTGAACAATTCAAAGTGATTATTTATTTTCTGTATCTTTGACTGACATTACCACAGAGTTATGCGTTATAATACAGTCTGCGGTTAATTCAGGAGGCCGATGTCGAGTAATACATAACCGGATTTACTCGTGTTTCGTATCTTCTTACATGCATTATCCGACGGACGCTTCAGTATTTCCACGGACAGAATGCACACTTGCCGTACATTCGTGAGAAATAATGTACACTTAATCAATAGAGTGACGTCACAACTATCGTTTAAATTAAAAAAAAATGTTAGCAAAATGTTATTCTCCCTGCCATATATGCTTCGTCACTTAGACATCTTAAATACTATATCCATCTGGTTTTCGTACATTGAACTTCTGTTTACTGCGCTAACGCAGACTGTTCGAAAAGCATACGAAGAGGAATGGGAGTGGGGATGTGTATTTCAAAAGTAAAACACTTACCAATGGCTACCGTACAGTTGAAAGATTGATACAATACATCTCTCTGGGTTGTTGGGGTTTGCGTAAGCGTATACGCCTTTGGGCTTGTTTAGGCGATGATTCAATCCCTCTTGATTGTTCTACGAGAAATCTTCTGTGTATCGTAAGTAAGTCAATCCCCGAGAATCTGTCATGACGCAAAGCTGACTCTTTTCCCATCGAAGGTTTCGATGTTCAGCCCCAGTCCACAGTGCGAAATTGAGACTATTCAGGTATAGCATGGTGTCAACTAACTTTCGAAGACTACACGAACCTAGTACAGTTTTCCACAACAAGTCCTCTTCGCGCAAAGAGATGACTTCTGCCTTTCGGTTACGAGCCATAACTCGTTGTTCCCCTCGCATCGTGAAGAATTGGATTTTCAGGAATGCGATCATCCAGTAAAGCCCGCGTGTGGTTGTCGGCAGTAGGCCTATATATTCACATATTTGTGCGGTCTTATATTCAGTATTTGGTTTGTTCTTTAGTTTTGGGAATGTAGGCCTACGAAATGATCACCGCTATTATCAATAGCAATAGGCCGTATTATATAATCAAATTACTGTAACTGCGCTGTAGAATCTTGAAAAATAATCTATACCCCCAACAACAAAAGATTATGTCGTTTAAGTAAGAGAAAGTCGGTGCAACTGTCGTGAAAAAGATTCGTCTCGACGCTTATGTGTCTCCACGATTCTTTTTCACGAATCGACAGTTACTTTCTCTTCTGAAAGGTACATGTGGCTATGCCAAGTGGTTCAGTTAGTAGTATATATTAGGCGCCTCCTTTACTAGTAGGTGAGCGGGGTAGAAGTGTGATAAGTAATTATAAAAATAGAATATATCAATATAACTGATTTTACTAGTCCTGGGTCAAGGCGATCGGAATAGTTACGGAGAGAAATTTCTCTCAGTCTTTCAAGATTTTCATAATGGCGCCACGGTCGGATTTCTCTTCAACGAAGATATTTCCATCTGCTTTCCGCGTGCCTTGGAATTTTCTCCTTCTTTACTATTGGGCGAGCCTCAAACGCTAGTTTGTTGCGAAATTTTGAGAGGTCCTCATTGATGAAGATGTTTTGCATGTCTCTTTTGTCACAATATTTCAAGGGTTTTTTTCCGGTTTCGAATGAAGCGGCAGCGGGCAGAGTAGCTGGTAAATTTCACGATTATTTGCCTCATCCCATCGGCCTTGTAGCGTCCCACGCAATAGGAACGATCAATTCCCGAGGTGGTCAGAGGAATATTTAGGTCATGTTTGGCGATTTTCAATACGATTTTGTCGGTATCTTCATCTGAGGTTTCAGCTAGTCCACTGATTGTTGCATCTACTGTATTGTTTCAGCTAGTCTATTCTCTTTTGACCTTCAGCAAGACTTGTTTTCATTTCCACATTCACATCCTTCAAGAGCGTCAACCCAGACTCCGTTACACTATTCAGCTGTTCACGTACATGTAGATCAGCCACTTCAGATTTCAACTGAGCAATCTCATTTCATCTTTACAAGGCTTTGCTTGCGGACCTGTAGTCGCTCGTTCAGGCTGAGGTAAAGGACATTCTAGTTCGACAACGGCAAGCGCAATATCAAATTCAGAGAGAAATGGAGGACTACTTGGGGACTACTTGCCATACTGCAGCTACCATTGAGTCTCGGGACAAAGAAAAGCTGGAATCAGAGGTCATGGTTTCCAACGAGGCGTCAAAATATTCCCCGCCAGAGATTACTTCAGTCACAGTTTCGCCCCCATCTGTTTATGGCGTTTTTGTTGCTGTTTGTTGACGGTTGACGCAAATGTACATACGCATAGGTCGCAACAGATTGACAGTTTTTGTTTATATAGTTCAAATAGCCTCACATTTCATGTGGGAAGAATGAACTAGAACTCATGGACTTCGAAAGGCCACCCAAAAATTTAGACTGGTACAGATATTATAGTACATGTAGGATTGCATTATTTATTTAATACACAATATATGAGCAGAAGATTTGCATCTTTTCTCCCCAGACTCGTTCTCACAGGCAATGCCTCCCTGGCAGATACATTTAACAGTCGTCAATGAGAACTAAGAACAATAGAACAGTTATCAATTGCTGGTGATCCACAGATGTGCTGAAAGATTTGCGTGTTAAAGACGGACAGTTGCTCGTTTTATATAAATAATTTGCTTTCTATATGCCGGGAGAGACAAACAAAGGTTCAGTATTTCCTGAAAAATAGATACCCTTGCCAAATATATTTGTTACCAGATATTGAATTGACAAGCATTGCTGCCCCGAGAGGGTCTTCCAGGCAACACTCACTAACAAGCACTAAGATTGGTACCTAGATTGGAATAAATGAACTTGAACTGAGCAGATATGTGCGGTTAAAGATGGATAACGCCCGTATTTATGAATATGTGGCTTTCTATACCCCACAAAATGAAAACAAAGTATCTGTAAAGTAGATATTCTGGACAAAAATAGTTATTCTCAGCTACCGAGAGTACAGACGTTTATATTTAAGAGGATTTCTCGATATTCGGTCATGTTAGCTTTATGGGAGCTTTCCCCCATTTCGACCTCGTCACATCCATGAACGAGAGATCCTGAAGGAACTTGGCGCCCACCATTGTCCGATAATTGTAAGCTAATGACAAGAGGATCTTTTTGGCCATTGCTACTAAGAACAAATGATTGATTTGTAATTTTGTTTGCAGAATTTGAGCGAAAAAGATCGAAAAAGGGACGCTGGAAAACACCAAGATATTATCTTTCTAAATTTCAGGAGTTTCAAGATTTCTAGAAACTGTACTTGATGTCGGCTGTTTTAGTACAAGTGAAATGAGCAAATTTAATGTGAAAGAGAATGTCCAGAGGATCTTTCGTCTTCGTTTTGTAGTATTTTTTTTTGCACGTGTCATCATTGGGTACTGGAAACGAACACAAATCTCTTTAACACTTTGGCATGAGCTATGAAACATACTTAAGATTTTATAATTAGGAACGAATGCTAATTCTGTTCTGTTTACTGGGCTAGTTTGATATATCTTTTGTAAGATACCATGCTTGAAAATAGTAAGATGGTACGAACTTAATACTAGTGAAGGGATCCGGTTCGTGCAGTAATGTTAAAACTTTGAAAGTGTCTGAATTTCCCTCGGATCAAAACACGCAGTAGTCTACAGTTGTCGAGTTGTGACGTTGTGTCACAAGAGCGACATCTCTTTGTGTAGCCGGCCTATCGGCAGACGAAACAGTACGCAATTCACTTGCAACGGCATGGGGTAAAGCAAACTGATTTGAAAATTAAGAAATACATTTTAATTCGGTATCATTTGAACTCCTTGATATCGAAAGTGAAGATATTCTCTATAGTAAATATATAGAATATGCCCCATCGTTTGATCCGCCGACTCTTGTGATGCAACGTCACAACTCTGGAATATCATATTAATTTGAAGCGTAACTTGGATTTTCTAATCGGACCAAAAAAGATATCTTGCACAACTAGGCCCCGTGTGGGATCTGTGTAACAAATTTGAGAAAGATCCATGCAGTACTTCCTGAAAATCACGATAACAAAGGTTCATGGGAAATTCAATATGGTCGCCTGGTGGCCGTGTTGGACTTTAGAATCGGACCGAACAAGGTATCTTGCACAACTTCCAAGGGGAACCTGTGTACCAAATTTGAGAAAGATCCATGCAGTACTTCCTGAGAAATCATGATAAAGTTTCATGGAGGAAATCCAAGATGGCCGCCTGGTGGCCATATTGAATTTTGGAATCGGACCAGAAAAAGCTATCTTGCATAACTAGACCACAAGGGGAACCTGTGTACCAAATTTGAGAAAGATCCATGCAGCAGTTCCTGAGAATTCACAATAACAAAATGTCATGGGGAAATTCAAAATGGCCGCCTGGTGGCCATATTGGATTTTCGAATCGGACCAAAAAAGTATCTTGCACAACTGGACCTCAAGGGGAACATGTGTGCCAAATTTGAGAAAGATCCATACAGTAGTTCCTGAGAAATCGCGATAACAAAGTTTCATTTGGAAATCCAAGATGGCCGCCTTGTGGCCATATTGGATTTTCGAATCAGACCAGAAAAGACATCTTGCACAACTGAACCACAACCTGTGTACCACATTTGAGAAAGATCCATGCAGTAGTTCCTGAGAAATCACGATAACAAAGTTTCACGAGGAAATCTAAGATGGCCGCCTGGTGGCCATATTGGATTTTCGGATCGGACCAAAAAAACTAGACCCCAAGGGGAACCTGTGTACCGAATTTGAGAAAGATCCATGCAGTACTTCACGAGAAATCACGATAACAAGGTTTCATGGGGAAATCCAAGATGGCTGCCTGGTGGCCATATTGGATTTTTGAATCGGACGAGAAAAGCTATATTGCACAACTACACCCCAAGGGGAACCTGTGTACCAAATTTGAGAAAGATCCATACAGCAGTTCCAGAGAAATCGCGATAACAAGAATTGTTTACGGCCGGACTGACGGACCGACTAAAGGACGGACGACGGACTACGGACGAAAAATGATTTGAACATCCCACAATCTGGTGATGGTGGGCTAAAAAAGTCAGTGATCAGTGCCTGTGAGGTAGCCCTTCACTGGAATACAAGCAAAGTAGCTGATCTTAATTTCAGACATTGAATTATAATTATCTTCTCAGGAAAAGAATATATCAGATACATCTATGCTTCTTTATATGGCGTCTGGCAAGATAGCTACTTTCTGCTTGTCCTCTGTGATATGATGGAAGATAAACAGCTTAAAACTCTGGCCAACTTTTGTACTGTTTTGCAAACACAAATGAGGTAATTTAATTTTTATTTCTTGAATAAAAGGTAAACAATGGTGTGAAGCCTACAAATTCGGAACAACGAGTGTATATCATCAAAACTGACCTCGTTTCATCGCTTGAAATATTGAGTTCACTTCACGTTGGCCTGGTTGATATCTGGATCAAGGGGAACTACTCTGCTTCCTGCTAAATTTGTTTCCGTCTTGCAGTAATAAAATCGACGTAATTTTATTGGACAAAAATAGTGATAATGCTGCCCATTCGGAGGGTGGCCTTATTCGGAGGGTGACAGATTGTCATGCAAAACACTACTCTGTCCCAGGTCTGGCTGCACCGCTGCGCGGGAATCTCAGGTAATAGACAAAGGCACGGACTGACTTGAATGAATAATCCGGGTACAGCTAAATAACCCTTCAGAAATTCGCCCCAAAGCACATGATTCGGTGCAATAAATTGATTTGTCAGCGATCATACATCCAAGATCATTTCCGTGTTTCGGGGACGCGATGGCAACTCAGTCCATAGGAAAACCAGAAGTTACGGAGCAGCGAAATATCACCACAACTGATTGGTCCGCCACCTTGTGGCATGTTTCTTTCCTGTGGCATTCAGATGGTTCTTTAGAGACCTCCAACAGTGTCGATGGGAGCTTGGCTTTTCAGTAGGCGACTGATTCGGTGGCTTGTTTTCTTCAACATAGGGCTAGCATTGGAATTTTTCAGGTGTGGTTGGTTTTACCTGTATATGGCGAGATTATGCTGGTGGACGTTTCGTCCCCGAGGCCCGCCCCCTGTACAGACCTTTTGGTCTTCGATATATGTTGGCATTTGTGGTAAGTTGATGCTGGGTCGACAACGGGCCTTACAGATTAGTATTTTGTGTTCAATGCCGTCATTTTCATCTGGCGACGATACAGCTCACCAATCCCCAGTGTACGAGCTGTCACAGCGAAACAGCTCACCAATTACCAATATACGAGTTGTCACAGTATTTCCATCATAGCTCTCTAGATTTGTATCGAATACCGCTTATTTCGGTGCTAGGGGCTGTGTGGTCATATCATCCAAGTTTCCACATGAACAGGTACAATAAAAGCGTACCTGAGATACAACACATATCACGCATCGTTAGATTCTTGGTACATGTATGTGCTTTAGAATAGGTTAACCGGAAGACTATACTGTGAAGTCATGTGGCTCTGCCAGTATGTCGGCAGCTCTTCCCACTTCCTTTGTATCTGTTGTAATTTCCCCGGAGACATTCTGTAGTGTCTCACAAACTGTTGTATGCACAACATCTTTGGGGGAACTCGTCGCTGCCTACTTTCTCGATATGGTCTAGCTCTGTTTGACAATCAGTTAATGAGATGTGTTGGGTACGTCTAATTAGGATGGATATGATACTGATCTGATAGGGTAGGTTTTGTTTGTAAATACTGGTATAGGTTGTTGTCATGTCTGCTGATGTGGACATCTAGGAAAGGGGTTTCGCGGTTCCTTTCTGATTCCACGGTGAACTTCGTATGAGGAAGCTGATATTCAGGTGGTTTAGGATGAGGCCGGGCTGGTCGTCTTTCCTTAATGCCAAGAGTGCATCATCTATCTTCCTGTACCAACATATGTGCTGAAATGGGAATGTGTGCAATGCTCTATCGTTTAGGTTTGTCATGTATATTTCTGCTATGAAAGGAGATCCAATAATCAGAACGTGGAGTTTTCATACTTCGATGTAAATGAAAAAGACAAACCTGTTAATAGAATATTTGCACGACTATCGTGTATTGGAAGAACTGTAGAGAGAATTGTGCGTCAGTGATTCAGAAAAGTGAAAACTTTCTATATTCTGAAATCAAGATTGTTCTATTATGGGACATCAAACGTGTAAACTAGCTTACAAATGAGAAAGATTGCATTACTTTAGGATATATAAGTTCCCATGTATATGAATTCGAATGTCCCGTTTTTAACAGCCATTATATCTGGAAGATTGACATATGTCTAGCTGAACGTCTAAAAGAATATTTCAAATGAATAAGTGAAATTTGAAAACATAATAGCAACTGTGAAGGGTATCAACACCTAAAACAGCTATTCGGTGTTCTGTTTCCTGTTCATATTCTGTATATTCTGCATCCCGTCGACGTATCCTGAGACAGGCTGAACGCCTAAATACTTCGTATGGCTATTCCTGGTAGTAGTTTAGTCAATTCCCGTTGCATTCATATACATGATCAGGCAGTACAGCTACAAAAAATATACTTGCAGGCTGCATGGCCCGCACAGGTCTGATTCCACCCTCATCCCATTCCCGAATTATCTTGGTTATCATTGATGCTAAGTAGCTACAAGCCACAAAATCTGAATAAATCTCAGATAGCTCGTCTGATAACGTCACAGTGACATTCCAAAGAAGCGTTGTTTGGTCGGCTAATCCGATTGATTCTTCATAGCAAAGTATTATAGGATGCGAAATAAAATACTGTTGGACATTATTATGAACGAAAGGGTTTTTTTCATGCACTTCCTCTTTTTTGAATGATCTTCATTTTTAATTTCGTCATGTTCTCATTCCGCAAACGCTATATAGAAATCCTCTGGCCTTGGGTAATCACTACATAAGCGATTTATAACCCCTTCATCCCTAACACCAACGATATTCCAATGGAACATCTGCACCTATTGTTTTATTGAATTGAATTGAATTGTATTCACCAACTAATTTAATTAATCATTTTATGCATACAGATATATATTAGTAATAATATGAGATGTAATATTCAGCTGGTATATTGTTGGCGGGAATAAAGCCACAGGGGGATTGTTCTATCCCAAGGAAAATTAAGAATAAAGTTTGAATGTACGAGACAATATAGCTGGTGAAATCAACATATTAGCAGACATATATTGAGCGTATGACATATTAAAGATACAGTATTGTGAAGCGTTAAAATCTGTATATAAAACTGAAAAGGGCTTATTATAACTCTGACTGTACGGCAAAGAGAGACGATAACAATTTTGACATGGTTAATTATCCATTATTGGATAGCAATATTACAGAAGCCTCCCTACCAAACTTTCTGAAAAAGACAAACCTGTTAATATAATATTTGCACGACTATCGTATATTGGGGAAACTGTAGAGCGAATTGCGCGTCAGTGATTCAGAAAAGTAAAAACTTTCTATATTCTGAAATCAATATTCTTCTATTATGGGACATCAAACGTGTAAACTAGTTTACATATGAGAAAGGTCGCACTGATTTAGGATTGCTTTAGGATATATAAGTTCCCATGTATATGAATTCGTATGTCTCGTTTTTAACAGCCATTATATCTGGAAGATTGACACATTTCTAGCGGAACTTCTAAAAGAACATTTCAAAATAAGTGAAATTTGAAAACATGATAGCAACTGTGAAGGGTATCAACACCAGAAACAACTAGTCGGTGTTCTCGATAGCATCACTGATGCATAAACAAGTGACAATCACTCAGTTTTATGGGATAACTGTAAAATCTTGCACACTGCGCGAAACTGGCCAGACCTGTTATTCAAGGAGCATTATGTATACAACGTAAACAGCCATGTATGAACAACGGTACATAGGAATTATACCTATTGTACCTATTTGAGTATTGTATTTACGTGATAAAATTTTCCACATTATGGGTTCTCCAGGGGCATGTAAGTTACATTAATAAACAGGCCCCAACTGGCGAAAAACTAAACGCTTTCCTGTCAGTTTTCTGTGCGGTTTTACCATCATGTACCATATGCTGATCGAAATTTGGGGTCACCCTAGACTTTGCCTCAAATATTGTATTTGTCAAATATTGGGTTTGCAGGACCAAGAAATATGATTCTGTTCATTAGAATGCGTTTAGCCTCATTGGCCTCTGACATCCAAAATGGTCGCCATTACCATAAATGATCGCTAAAGTCAAATATACTGGATTCGTTAGCTTCCTATTAGTAAAACAAATAAACTTTTGGTCTCTATCATTGAGTTTGCAGGGATTCGGGAGTTTATTCTGTACTTTATAAGGCTCTTTGGAGCTTTACTAACATATAGAATTCACGATAGCCGCCAAAACCATGTACACCAGATATCATCCAGCTTCTCTTTAGCAGAAATTAGCTTTCTGTGTATAATATGGGGGTTGCAGGATTCGTTAGAGCTTTACCGTCAACCGAAATCCAAGATGGCGCCGAAATCACAAAACAAATGTTTTTGTCTCTCAGCTTCTAGTAATCGCAGAATTATCTATTTGTGTCTGGCATGGGGTTTGCAGGAGCAAGGACAACCGCCAAAATCATGTAAACCGAATCTCTCGTAGTTTCTCATTTTTGCAGATATTAGCTTCTTGTGTCTAACATTGGGTTTGCAGGATTCAGAAAGTTGCTTCCGTGAACTAAAATACTCCTTAGAGCTTTAAACGACATCTAAAATCCAAGATGGCCACCACAATCCACAATGTCAACCAAAATCATGTGAATCTAATCTCGACACCGCCATATTTGTTTAATTCGCTTTACGGAAATAAGGTTATTTATGTGTAATATGGGGTGTACGGAAATTCTGAAGTTGCTTCTGTGCACGTCTGTGCTCATCTAGTGGCGGTAATCATCCTACCCTGGGGATAGCTGTCCGGTAGGGTAATAACTATATAAGCGTCTCTTCTAACGATCTACACCCCCTTCATCCCTAACACCAAAGATCAAAGAACATCTGATTTGCACCTATGGTTTTATAAAACTGAAAAAAGGCCTATTATATCACTGACTGTACGACAAAGAGAGACGATAACAATTTTGACATAGTTAACTATCCATTACTGGATAGCAATATTACAGAAGGCCCCCTATCAAACTTTCTACGCTATCTCCGGAACGACAAAAAATTGACACTTCGTGACTTTATAGTTTATCATATTGACCAGAGGATCATGGGTAAATTCAAGATGGCGGCCACGTGGGGTGCCAGAGAAGTGATTTTTCGACATTTTCCTTCAGAATGTCTGCTTTCCGCGATGAAAAGTGGGCAAAAACTAGTTTATTTCACACCACATTAATATTTACTAATTTATCGCGCAGTTTTTTTTGCGGAGAAATTGCATTAATAATAAATTCGAAATATCTGACTGAAAAATCGACCAAAAAATCCAAGGGTATACTGTGGTAAGTTCCAGCCCAATAGCTCAAGGGGTTATAAAAATAATTAGCCCCCCCCCCCCCCCCCCACCAGGCCTGAACACGTCCCAAAAAGCCCAGGCCAGATAGTGTTAACTTTACCAGATCAAAATGGTCCACCCTACCAAACTTTCTGCGCTATCTCCGGAACGACAAAAAATTGAGAGCTGACACTCCGTGACTTTATAGACTACCATATATGGGTCAATTTGGGCCTATATGCATAACACCCAGAGTACAGATCATGGGTAAATTCAAGATGGCGTCCACGTCGGATACCAGAAAAGTGATGTTTTCGTCATTTTTCTTCAAAATTTCTGCTTTTCCGTGAAGAAAAGTGGACAAAAACTATTTCATTTCACATCACATTAATATTTACTAATTTATCATGCAGTTTTTGCGGAGAAATTGCATAAATGAAAAAAAAAGCCGTTATTGAAAATGACGTCACTGTAACGTCACCAAAGCGGCCATATTGGTAAGTTTCAACCCTCTAGCTCAAGGGGTAAAAACATAATAATGGAGGGGCATTTCAGCCCCCCTCGGGCCTGAACAGGTCCCAAAAACCACAGGTCAGATAGGGTTAAAATACTTGGAATCTGGTTTTATATCTCTGTAACAGAAACCGTTAACAAAAATTATAACGAAATCATTTTTTGTGCATCAAATTTAAAAATAAAGTGGGTCAAAAGAACACACGAAAGTAAAAGTGTTTTAGTTCATTAGTAAATACAATCTTCCAGTCGATAGGATGCGATGTATGGAATCTGGATGCAGCAAGTATCTAGCGTATTCGGTAGGACATTACGAATCCATTTTGGCACGACACTGTCATGGTTTAGGCACTTTGCAATGAGAAAAACAATAATAACTATATCGCCTTTGGCAGTCTTTTGTCTGATCTGGCTCTCAAATCAAAATGGAGAGATTTACATAAGTGGTCAGAAATCTGGTGTTTTCTGTAGCTGTAGATTTTGGAAAATTTATTGAGTAATAGTGTCCCTATTCACTTATATTCGGCGATACACTACTCTGGTCTGATCTGGTCCTATTCGCTGGTGTGGTCGTTTGGAACAAATGAAATGACATTTAATATGATTATTAATCCCACCTGGCCTGAGAGTCAATTGACGCCCCCTTTTCTTGTCCTATCTCCGGAACGACACACAAACTTGAAAGCTGACATTCTGCGACTTTGTAGTTTACCATTTTGGGGTCTTTTGAGCTTATTTGCATAACCCCAAGCAGGGGATCATGGGTAGATTCATAATAGCGACCATGGTGCGTACGGTACTAAAAAAGTGATGCTTTCGTAATTTTTCTTCTAAAATCCTGCTTTTCTGCGAGGAAAAGTGGGCAAAAGCTATATTATTTCACATCGGATCATGATTTACTTATTTAGCATGCAGTTGTTGCGAGGAAAACACATAAATACAAAATCTGACCGAAAAATTGTCCAAAAATGCCTTTCTGAAAATGAGGTCACTCTTCATGACGGCCATCTTAGATTTTTACATTTTGATTAGAGCTGGACACAGCGATATAGTGTGGGGGTTTTAGCACTCCAGCTTTAGGGATAACGAAAATGTATAAGGGGGCAATCTCCCTCGCCCCTCCCCCCTCCCCACCCCCGCCAACACACACACCCAGTTTGCGGTAGCCTACACCCCAAACGCCCAGGCCAGATAGGGATAATGGCATGATAATAATAAACAACCAATTGATTGATTTCCTTTCTGGTAAATATTGCTTACCGTACGAATGGATTCTTTACCCGTGCCGATGAAAAAAGGCATAAATAGGCTCCGTGGGATGGTCAACTTATGTATCATTACGCAACGAACAAAGCAAAAAAAAGAACGGCGCTGAATACAAATGAAACGAAATTATGTTCGTCTGCTAATATGTTTGGCGAACGAACGATAGGCGCAATAATCAGCCACCACATTTGAATGATGAGATTGCGCAGCTTCTCGCAACACTGTGATCACACGAACAACCAGAAGTTGCGCAGACATCCGCAATTTTCTCTCATTTCCAGCATGGCATATGCGTATCTCTAATGATCAGATCAGATATAAGGTGAGAAGTAGGACATAAAATGGGACGAATACTGTTTTGTGATTATGTAGGAAGCCCCAAGCCATCAGTGCTTTCGAACAAATACGACCCAATACTGTTCAATCCATTCAATTTCATTGAACAACAACCCATTCAATTTCATTGAACTACATTGATTCAATAATGCGATTTGTTGAGTTATTTTTTACTTGTGGATGGAGTTAAAATAACATTTGCCAGGGTACCACAGTGAATACTTCATCGATATGGTTTGCCATCGTGACCGCTGAGTCTCCATCTTACATGCTACCATGAGTCAATACTTTCAAGGATTTCCGAGGAAAGCTTGTTCAGGCATCCAGAGTCTTTCCATTTCCTCCACAATTGTAGGCTAATGTCGAGTGCCTTATATCAAACCGCGCCATTTTGTTGATGGATCAAATGATTTTTTAAGAAAGAGAGGCAGATTACGGAAGCGTCATTTCCAACTAAGCAGACTCTTGTGAACCAGTTACTCTCTGTCGTTTCAGTTTCGTTGAGTTATAGCAATTGATTTGTTGAGGGGTTTTTTTTGGATCATAAGACAAACGCTGTGGATGAACGGCAAAATGTACCAGGTTGAGTAGGCAAGGGAATTAATAAGTGGTGCCATTTTGGCTTGGGTTGTCGTTAATTTCACCAACGATTGTCCTGACTGGTCTAGTTGCAATGATTGCAGCCAATAAAAGTCGCTAAATGGTGGTTTGGCTGAGTGGTGCACCTATTTATTTAGCTGTAATCAACAGGACTTCGGGATCGCTATGGGTGGCTGCAACAAATAAGTGTAGGGTTCAGATCTGGCATTCATTAATCATCCGTCGACCACTAAGAATATCGTCGCCAGTAATCGCAATACCGTCTATATTCGACAATCAGCATCAATTTCAAACAGTAATAACAAGACCTTGAGGAAATGGGTCAAGGTCAGTTAACTTGAATATCACCACGTGCATGTGTAAATTTGAAAAGGCGAGCTATGATCCCGTGAGATACTGCAATAACAAGAATTTGATCTTGGTAGAGAAGGCCAAGGCCAAGCAAATTGAGAAGGCTTCTAGTCAATCACATGCTGAATATGTAGTATGAATTTGGAGAACCTAGATGTAATCCCTCAAAAGGTATCACCAATAATCGAATTTGACCTAGATAAAATAGTCAAGGTCAGTCATCCTCACTGGGCTTCTGACCAATGACCAGTTGCATATTTTAGATGAATTTAGAAAGCCTGATATAATCATTCAAGAGATATTGTGCTAAAAAGCAAGATAGGCAGACGGACGGACCAAGCAGACAATACCCTTAGGCCAAACTTGGGAGAGGGATAAAAATCAATAGGCTTAGACTTCTTTGCCATCACAATCCGCATGGAGTGTGAACTGTACTTTAGCATAAACAAAACAATTTTCCATTATTTACTTATTTTCAATCACATTGACCTTGACCTTTGTCCATATTTTTTTACCTTAAAACGAATATGGTTCCTCTTTGACCCATGGGTAAAGTATACCCAAAGTTTGGTAGCAATTCATGATATGGAACTAGAGATATCGCACGTACAAGCAAACGTCAACAGACGAACGGAAATCCTGATCGCAATATACGACCTCGCTTATCGTCGGGCTTATAAGGAAGCACATTTGTCCTCTTGTAAGAGAGATGCGGTGAAACATTTTGTTACTGATGGCAGAAACTATCGGTAATTTCTACACGTACGATCCTCATAACTGACAAGTATTTGACTTTCTAAGTTGTTTTCTAGAGTGTAATATAGCTTCGTCCCGTTTAGTTTGCGTTTGTGCATTTAAACACCATGCAAATGTCAAACACATGACGCTCTGAAGGCCCATATCCCCGGGTTATGCGGGATTAGATACAAGTTACATCTTGGAATAGGGGTCTTCGGTGGAATAGCCATGTTTGGCAAATTTCCGCAATAATGTGGCGTTGATTTGAGTCGTCACATTAGGCCAGGAAAAGCCTTGTTTACATTGCATCTTTATTCATCAATAGCTTGGCATTTACGTAATAGACAAAAAATACCACCTAAAATAGAGAATAATAACAGTCACACAGGTTTCTCAGTAAAATATGTATCACATTTAAATAGGATATCATGTAAACATCATCAACAAAAATCGTACATATAAACATCATTAACAAAAATCATACACATCAAAGCTGTAGATTTGTATCATTTTGGAGTAGCATTATAGCCTAATTTGCAAACTGGGTTTTAGTCCTTTTGTTCCGCTAGAGTCTCACTGATGTAGGGCACTACTGGTAAGATACCAAAGCAAACCAATTCTGTTTACCTAATTAATTAATTAAATAATTCCAGAATGTCCGTTATGTAATGTGTAGGCCAACAAGTGTTATCGGTCACATGCAGAAATTGTAATAAGATATTCCGTTTATAATAAAACAGTACCTTTTCAGTAGTCAATAGCAATAGTTTCTCAATCTACAATTTTCCCAATCTGAAATAATTGCATGCAGAACTTTGCTAAAACAGAAACCGAGGTAAGAAGCCCATTTCATGCTCTCGATGCTAACGAGCAACAATGATTCAGGGGGAGATCGTACGTTCCTGAATGGGGTAGTATCCCCTGACAGTACCCGGATGTTACTTCATTGTCCAGTGGATAAATGGTAGTTCTTAGCGATCTAGGTGCTGCTTGACATCTGACATTAAGATTCTAACTTCTAGAAGCTGTTGTAACTTCTCACACAGTTATACTCTCGTGATATTTGAACGAAATACGTCTCTGTTTTATTTACAAGTATCCAGCTGTTTCCTCGGCCAACATAACTTCCGACGTTTTCTGTCATTGAAACATTAGTTTCAGACCATACGTCTGTTGTACCGAAGGCTTCCTCATGAAAATATTTTGATTCCTCGTTCATTAAAATTATATCAGTGAGCGTAAGGTATCGAACAGCCGGTGTACAAGTAGTGGCATGTTACAACAACAACATGTACTACTCGTACAAACGATAAAACCAGGTCACTCTGAATATAGACACGTAGAAATATCCACGTCATCGTTTGGAACACGGTTTGTTTGGCAATTTAGATGTGTGTCATCTTTTTAAGACGCTGAACTGACAGAGAAGTCCAAAACAACACGATCAAAAGTCAGTGTTTGTGAATAATTTCATCGAAAATTAGAATATATTTCGCTGCTATATTTGGTGCGAGACAGAATACAGTCCACATTAATATGGTGGTGTATATAGAGGATATCACCTGTTTCTTGACGAATACCATAAATATTTCATCTCGTGGGGTGAGAAAATTGGCATTTTCAAAATGCCAATTTTCTCACCCCACGAGATGAAATATTTATGGTATTCGTCAAGAAACAGGTGATTTTCTTTTTATTATATACATCTGCTGTACTACTTTATCCTGATCTTTTAAAAACATTAAAATAATTCAGATTTTGTTGGCTTTTTCGACCCAAGATACACCGAAACATTGGTTATTTTCACTCTGACGTCACTCGCGGACTACTTTGCTGTCAACAAATCGAATTGCAAGCGATTTTTTTTCAGTCAGGGTATCCTGCACTTTAGTATCCCTGGTTCCACACGGTGTTTGTCACACTGTAAAAATTGGCGACATGTTTAACGTCTCAAAATGAAACATGAATTTGTCCCAACTTTTGGGACATGTTTGTACGTACATATTTCATTTTGAAACGGCTTCATGTTTCAATTTGAAACACGTGTCATCCTCATGTGTGTTATTGATGTCTCAATATCAGACATGTCATCGTTAAACACGTGTCCGTTTGAAACATGTGACATCCTGCACAGTGAAACATGTGTTGTCTCAATCTGAAACATGTTACGGCCGACTACATGTTTCAAAATGAAACGTCTAAGCCCAAACATGACTTTGTCCCAACTTTTGGGACATGTCGCAAGCGAAACGGGTCCGAACATGTCTCAAACTTGGAAGTGTTTCAAAATAGTCTATCTCCCATTACATGTTTCATCAGATCGCCAGATCACCTGTGAAAGAAACAGAAATACACGAAACATTTATTACATTCAACTTGCGTCAGTTTTTATTCTCTTATCTTCGATGGAAGCCAAACTCAGGTATGAACCAACAATAACCATAGGCTACAGGCAGGAACATATATAACAGACCAGCTTGATTCGCAGGTTAACAATGAATATGATAATTTCAGACAGATACAAGTTCGGTACATCATAATTCCTGATGTGAACCAATTTATCATAGCGTGCAAATTGTCCATCACAATAACGTGCTGAAGTTTCGGTGAACACCAAAAGGTGCATTTACATTCAGATATTAACCAAAATAATAATTTACTTAAGTTTCCACATCGGTGTGTTGACACAGCCTAACCCAGCACACAGGAAGAGGTTCTCAACAGGGGGTACTATATTACATACATGTATTGACCATACTTGCTAATTTAGATCATTCTCGTCTCGCGAGACTCCCTACTGCTAGAAAGAGTCTCACGCGTAAATGGGAGCCATCCCCCCAAAATTTGGGGGGTGAGTAGGCGGCGTATGATTATCTGGCTTGTCACTGACCTGCTGACTCCGCCGAGTTAGAAGCGAATTGCTAACATAACGTGGGCTATATAACTGGGAAATGACTCTTTCCGTTTCGGAGCATATCAATCGCGAACAAACTATTGTCGGTATGTATACTTGGCCGTGAAAGCGAGTTATCTAATACAGGAAGTAGTTCGCGGGTAGACACGGCTCGCTTTGAGAATGATGTCATGCTGCCTCGCTTTGAGATTGGAGATTCAAAAATGTCACCAGTTTACATGAGAGTCGCTTTGGTCTCCCGCGGGTAGACACGGCTCTCTTTGAGAATGAATTTAGATGTCTGTAACTTGAAAATGACTTATCTGCTGGCGGTAAATATCTCTGCCCAAAGATTCGTTGAAATTCCATTCAGTTTCGGGGAATGGAATACGGATCGCAGATGATTATTAAAATAGCGGAGCCTGGACTCGTCTCGAATTGTTGCAACAGTGATCACAGTCAGTGAGGAAGGAGGAACATTGTTTCACACACCAACAATATTCAATATTTTCATAAAGATGAAAATAATATGCCCTCTCTCCTCCTGCTTTCATCTTCGTATATCTAAGTCGTACACTACATGAGTTGCCTCGGCTGAACATAACACAATATCTGATCAGAATACGAGTTTGGTGATGTCATAGCTCTATAAACATATTAGATCCATATTAGGAGGAGTGCAATTACCTCTTTAAAATTCAAATTTGAATTCGAAAGAAGTTAACATCAATACAACTACCACTTGCCATATTTGAAAATAACACAGACTGACATCAAAGAATATCCTCGCTGCACTGTGTTGGCAAGTTTTTATCTTGATTGGCCATATGGTATCACGTGCGTTTCCCAGTTTGAACAATTTACAATACTGTATTCATTAGGGGAAGGTAAATGACGGAACATTAGTGCAATATTTAACTTGAAATGTGAAGATGCCTGATTTGGTGCCATTTGTGTCACACAATGGCCGAATTCCGCGCATGGTTGTAATCATATATAGGGCAATCGTATTGACTATGTCCAGAAAGTTTCCTGATGGGTTACACACATTTAAAATACTGGATGTATAGCTTTGGTCACATAGAGAACACAGTTGTTGTTTCTTCCAAAGCGAACTCTTATTGATGCCCCATCAATGTCACTCTTTTTTATAGCAACGCTGCTGTGTATTTTGTTGGTATGAATGTTTAACGAGATTACTCTTAACCCTTCCGAACATGAAGGAGAATCATGCCCTAACCTCCACCAAACTTTCTGCGCTATATCTCCGAAGCAACAAATTGTTAGGAGCTGACACTGCTTGATTTAACAGCGTAATATATTTAAGTCAGTTTATCCCCATTTGCATACCCCTCCCAGAAATGGATCATTGGTAAATTTAAAGGGGCGGTCATGTGGGGTTCCAGAAAAGTGGTGTTCTGTCTTTTTCTTCGCGATTTTCTTTTGAGGATAAAAGAGTTCATGAACTATTTTATTTCACATCAAATAATTCTTCCCTAAAGTACCCTGTAGTTTACCTCGGAAAACGTAGCAAAAATAAACAAAATGAAAAATCTGACCGAAAAATAGACCAAACATTCATATTTAGAATATGACGTAACTGTGAAGTGTCCAAGGATTGGATTTGTTTTTTTTATTTTTGCAATTTCTAGCAGAGCGGACCCCAAGATATATTGTGGGGGCTTTTAGACTCGAGAAGTAAAAACATATTTAGTGGGGAGGAGGTGTCTCTTCCTAGGCCTTGGCAGGCCTCAAATACCCTAGGCCTGGAAGAGTTATATTACGATGCAAATAATTCAATTAAATTGGCCGGTCTGTTTATTCTCAATACCGTCAGATATATTCACGATCGCTAAAGACCAGAAATAAATTATTGGAAACTAGAACTTTCATGCACCAGACAGCATTATCTGTCTTGTATACTTTGTTCCTTGAGACATGTCGCCTTTGCGACTTGGTTGTACGTGTTTCGGCCTTGATGTTTCAAGCAGCTATTCAGGTCATTATAGTGAAACGGCAACGCGAGTGAAACATGTAACAACCCTCAAATAGCTGTAATCTTGCGTCTTTGAGACATGTTTTCAAGGAGAACAGGGTGAAACATGTAGCAATATGAAGTATCTCACATGTTACCCATCTCAAAATGAAACGTTAAACATGTTTCCACTTTTTACAGTGCATTGCACAGAATATTCTCATTTAAAATAAAATCCGCATTCGCCCATGATTTCGTGCATGTCTACCCAAATAGCACTATTTTGATTTAGCAAAATCGAATGGTTACGATAAGTTATAGCCAGATTTAGATTTACCCGGTGGTGAGAGCCTGCGGAGTTATCATTGTGATTTTGCCCGATTTTTAATGAATACTCACTGACAAGAGATCACTGTCGTTAAATTAAGTTGTTTTCATGTTTTCTTATCAACTTTGGTGCGATATTTTCATGATATGACCCCAATTTCGAGCCTTCAACTGAGGAATGTGTTTTATTTTCCGCGCTAGTTCGTGTTGCACTCTGTACTACTCTGGCCCTGCACTGTCGAACTGCAGCCACGTCGTCCATGTGTAGGTCCACGCGTAGGTGACGACTTCCATTATCGCCATTGCGGGTATTTCTAATTCATTTATGCATATTTGTGTTTTATTTCCTGTCAAAATCTGGTCATCATAAGGCATAATAACATACAAATCCTTCCCAAATATTTAGCTTGTCTTTCTTTGGCGCATAAACCTTGTGGAGGTTCGGTCAATTGCCTGATCACTGTGACCACGGTGACATGTATTTGTGGGCTGTGACGTCATTTGTCATATCATCACAGTGATGATATATTTGATATCATCACTGCAGTGAAAATATCGCTTCTATTCGATTGATAATTTTCACTATCTCATCACCAAGTATATAATAAAATCCAATATTAGATCTATTACGACGATCAACCTGATAGTTTCACACCAATCTTCTTGGTAAGTAACCTTTTAGTGTTTGAGGTTTTAGGTATCTCCATGTTCCATGTAGATAGCGACCAACTACTTTCGTATCCGCCTACAGCTGTCCAACGATAAGTACCGGTGTGAAGGTGAACGTTGTCCTGGTTAGTGGTTGTCCGTCGGACAGCCATTACTGGGACAGGTTGTCCATGGACAACATGTACTGTTGTGAGTTGTCTCGGGACAACTGATACTATCATAGGTTGTCCATGGACAACTACACCCGGGGATACTTTGTAATACGGCATAATAACATACAAATCCTTCCCAAATATTTAGCTTGTCTTTCTTTGGCGCATACACCTTGTGGAGGTTCGGTCAATTGCCTGATCACTGTGACCACGGTGACATGTATTTGTGGGCTGTGACGTCATTTGTCATATCATCACAGTGGTGATATATTTGATATCATTACTGCAGTGAAAATATCGCTTCTATTCGATTGATAATTTTCACTATCTCATCACCAAGTATATAATAAAATCCAATATTAGATCTATTACGACGATCAACCTGGTAGTTTCACACCAATCTTCTTGGTAAGTAACCTTTTAGTGTTTGAGGTTTTAGGTATCTCCATGTTCCATGTAGATAGCGACCAACTACTTTTGTGTCCACCTACAGCTGTCCAACGCTAAGTACCGGTGTGAAGGTGAACGTTGTCCTGGTTAGTGGTTGTCCGTCGGACAACCATTACTGGGACAGGTTGTCCATGGACAACATGTAGTGTTGTAAGTTGTCTCGGGAGAACTGATACTATCATAGGTTGTCCATGGACAACTACACCCGGGGATACGTTGTCCGACGATAGAAGTGGTTGTCCAGGTTTTATCGCGACTATAACTAAGTCGTATTAAGGGTTGTCCGTCACCTGGGAATAGTTGTCCAGTATCAGGCCTCAGCATGTAAAGCGGTTCAATAAGGCAATGATAGTATGCGTAGCCGATAAATGGATTGTTTTAACACTAACATATCTGGGTGATTTGGAGGTTGTCCCCGCCTGAGGATGGAGGGTGAGGGAATTTCAACGCCCCATCTATTTTCGTTATATCTTGGGTAGAGGGCTGAAACTATTTTATAGTTTATTTGAAAATATTTGAGTCAAACTCTATGATGAAATGCTAAACAATTCAAGATGGTCGCCATCATGACGTCACAGTGACGTCATCTTTTCGGAAGTCATTTTTCGCTTCTTCTTTTTTAGGACTGATTTTTTTAATTTTCCGATATTTTATATCAAAAACTAATTCATATGATAGAGAATAATTAGTTTTGGCAAAATAAATTACTTTTATGCTCTTTTAGGATTACGAAAAAAGTGAACGGAAATGACCGAAAGCACAATTTTATGGGGATATACATGTAGCTCTCTTCTTCTCTTCGTACTCACCCGTATAAATAGTTTTAATACCCCGTATGCTTAGGAGATGAAAGCACGTACACTATATATGAAACAGTTTCTTTGTGAATTTGAATGTGAATGTGATTACGTCGTTGTGACGTAATCAAATTCACATTCAAATTCACAAATTCGCATCTGAATTTTTGGGCCGAATTTTCCAATCAGCTTTTTCCAATTTGAGTTCGTGCAATTATTCTTGTGTCGTGATGCCATGCGGTGGGGTTAACCCTGCAAGGCCGGGGGGTTTTTTGGAGCGGGGGGTGGGGGGACATCGGGGCCTTCGTACCAAATTTTCTATCCTCTTTCCGGAACGATAAATACTTGAGAGCTGACACTCCGTAGCTTTGTAGCTTATCATATTGGGGTCTTTTTGAGTCTATGTGCAGAGAATAATGGTTAAATTCTAAATGGAAGTCATGTGGGTATGTGGATTTTCTTAAAAACTTTTGCTTTACTGCATGGAAAAGTGGACTGAAACTATTTGATTTACTAACTTAGCATGCAGTGTTTGCGAAGAAATGAATCACAAAACTGCCTTTTTTAATAATGACGTCACTGTGACGTCATCACACAGTATTCATCCCCTAGCTAAGGGAGCGTGTCAAAAGTTTTGAAGCGAACGCGTTCATTTTTGAACAGGAGATCGTTCATTTCCGCATGCGTCAGGCCGTTCATTTTACACAGCAGCGTCAGAAAATGAACAGTCGAACGTTCATTTTTGAACGTTCATTTTTTTAATGCGCTCTGACGTTCATTTTCGCACGTTCGTTTTCGCATGTTCATTTTCTCACGTGCGCAAACGCCTGGCGTTTGACGTGAGCAGAAATGAACAACATGCAGAAAGCTGCCATCCCGATACTAAAAAACGCGCCGGATCAAATCTACTTTCTCATCGCGCGTCATTCCCGTGTTATAGATTTTATTGTAATTTGCCATGTCTTTTGCTTCGTGTGTGTATATATTCAATGCATTCCGTAATCATGTGGAGTGGTATTACCGATGTCGGTGATTTTCTTCATTAAAAAAAGGGTAAAACTAAAAGTAAAACGTTTTTCTTTTTCTTGTCCCATCTCCACTTCAGCGGTTTGTCACCACCTATATATGAGTTTTCGCTTATATAATACTTGACAAGATAAATTAATGACTTCTTTCTTGTTTATTTTCCCCAGTGTTTTACTTGTTTGATGTGGATTTTTACATTTCGTGAATCTCTTCTTCATCCACCAAAAAATGAGATTCTCGGTCGGGCGATCAATAGTCATGGCATACGGCGCTTGCGTCCCGTGGATAGATTGTTCCGTCATGGACATGTTACTTTAAATGATTCTTCTTTATCAACTTACAAACGTATTCCAGCGATCTGTAATGCCTGAAAATGGTATAATTTTAATAAAGAAGCCGACAGTATTTATTGAAAATGAAGTTCGTGAGCTGGAAATGGGCCCTATAGAGAATACTTTGTATGCGGGAAAGAAGGAAGGGTTTAGGCTTCGCAAAGGATATTTCAATACATTGGTCTATGAAAAATATCCATCTTCTTTAAAGAAATGTTTTGATGTGTTGGTGTTTGAACTGTGTCCGTTTGTTTTATTTACAAATGAAGGGCCCCTCACAGGTTGCATAATGACGGGCGCCACATGCGTGATGACGTCTCCACGTCAATCAATCGGTCCATATATCTTTTTTAAAGAAATGGCTAGATGTGTTGGCAATCAGAACTGTTTTATTCAAGGTTTATTTTTTACCTCCGTCGATCAGACGGAGGTCTAGGAGCGCAACGTGAAATCTCCCGCCAAATAATTGTCATATGGGGAACCCACGACTCATAGTATTTCCAATAGGGATCGTCATGGTTACCGACGAAATCTTGAATCTTTCTTTGGACACAAAAGAATGCTTACGTCACAAAAGGTGTGTATCCTTTGCAGCGCTTCCACCGGGTCTCTTTATTCGAGGGTACTAAATTCGCGCGTGTACTTAAAGCTTCGCGCTGGTACAGTTGCGCTTTCATAAAAAGTAAATTTTCACGAAAGAAAAACTCGCATTCCAGATAGTATAATTGGAAACTTCCTCGAGAATCTCTGAATCGGCAAAAAGATAAAGGACGAGTGTCATTCACCAGGATGCGAGTCGGAAGTGAGAAGTCAAATTCAAAGTCAGAGGTCAAAAACGTAAAACTCCGAAGAACTCTCTCGGTTTTTTCTTTTCTTTTTTTTTAGTTGGGGGGGGAGGGTTGGGGAGATAGCGACTGAAAAAATATATCTTCCCATGCTTCAATCGTTATCTGTGAATCCGATCAACAACCCAGCCGGATAATCTGTCAAAAATTATCCGTCGTCTGGGTAAGGTTGAAGGGTCATCGGAAGCTCGAACTGTGATACAGGCAAAAACTGTTGTTGTTGTAGTCTGGAAAAATAACTTTGCCTCACGAGGCGCTCTCTCGGCTTTTTCTTTTCCTTTTGTTTGAAGATGGGAGGGGGGGGAGATAGCGACTGGATATATATATATCTTCCCATGATACTTCAATCGTGCGCTCATGAATTCCACGGAAAAGCGGACATTGCTAAACAGCCCTTTTTCGCATAAAATTCACTCCACATTCTGTCGTAGACCCTATATTAGCATGCTGTTTGTTCTATTCGCTTCCTATGATCCTCGGGAACAAGCCAATAATAGAGAAGATGTGTTTTAATAGCGAAATATTTTTCCCGCAATTTTTTAACATGAAGAACTCGGGAAATTCTAAATTGTTAAAGAAGAAAAATTGCACTTTACTGAAAACTATACTATTTTGAAACATCTGCAGAAAAGATATGCATGTGGCGGGAGCTGTATACCTTAGTTTTAATTTTCTAAGTAGAAGAGATAAATTCACTCTAGGAATATTTTTTTGAAGAAAATGTGTAATTAATAAAGCACTTTTACCGATAAGATTTAAAAAGCGCACTCGTGATTCCATCACGATTTTTTGTCGATTCCGTCACGGACTAGATTTAACCCCTGGGATGATCCAGTCGCATTTTCTCACGATGAAAAAAATCTTATCATCCTTGGGTGCTGTATGTTAGTAAGAGATGTCATATAAGAATAGTCAGATTGAAACAGAGCAGCAAAAAAATAGACAAGCAACACTAGTCAACCGTCACGAACATTTCGAAGCATGATTTACTGAAAATGCTGGATCATCTGTAGATTTTTCATGGATCCGTAAACAGATGTCATATAGAATAGCAAACTAAACTTGAAACTACATGGGTATGACCACGGAACTTCCGAGTACATGACTTTGAATAAAGAAAAAGTCTTCCCAACGGTGATTCCGTCACGGTGGAATTCATGATCTGTGAATCCGGTCAACAACCTAGCCGGACAATCTGTCAAAAATTATCCGTCGTCTGGGTAAGGTTGAAGCGTAATCGGAAGCTCGGACTGTGATACAGGCAAAAACTGTTGTTGTTGTAGTCTAGAAAAATAACTGGCATGCACTCTATGGAGAAGGGCCTCGTGAGGCACAAAGTGCAATTTTTGTTGTTGTTTATCTGCAAATCCGCTCAACTCGATGGGTATCTTTCACTTGTTCTCACAGTTGCCTGGCCTGTGTGATATTGGGTGGTCGAAGTCTACGTATGGTTTTTTTCAATAAATTATGGAAATTAATATAAACATATATTTTTTTAAATAGATTTTTTTATAAGTGTATTTCTCTTTCATCTTTGGCTCAATTAAAGTCATTCTCTAAAATGTGAAGCCGAGTTAATACAGTTTTTAATTATCTACCAAACCCTGTCCTCTATGACATAGAATAAAAGAGAAGTTGAGAATAGAACCGCTCAACACAGTCATTTCTAAACATCAAGTTGTACATAAGTATTTTTACTTACTCTGTACAAGCTGAGAGCATTTTTGTGGCTTTTGAAAATTTTGAGATTTTTGCGAGTCTGTCCATATTTAACTAAGCGACGTCCAAGCGAGCTAATGTACGCGCGTTATATTCATATCAAGTATGGTGCGGCTTGTGCTCAATGAGGCTTGGAATGTTTATACAATTAATTTTCTTCTCACTGTTACACAATAAATATTTGCTGCGTGGAATCCAGTCATTTGTTCCATAGGGGCACTATTCTCATCAGCCATCACCATTCAATGTGAATGTGATACATGTACAAGTCCATGGTCATTGATACAGTAAGGTGAAGGCGAAGGTGACCTGTAACACCAGTATACAAAATTATACCGGGCGCATTGAATCCTCATCATATGATGTTGAGACAGATCAGAACGAAGTGTCGGTAAAATCAGGTGTGTTTTGAAGAGCATTCTCTCATCAATGATGATGCTATACTGTACACATACAAACTATGAAGTGTTGCTGTGTTGGGCCTATAGCACAAAATCACAAGCAAGTTGGTACAACTAGGCACAGACAGGGTCTCATTTCTGTCGCTAACGTGTTGATTTGGGTGAGGGGATCCTCTCATGGGGAGGTGTGGGTGGGATGGGGCCTAATGTCTCAAGCACTTTTCCAGGTTTTCCATCAATATACTCTATTCCATACCCCAATATTTCAAGCACGTCAAATCAAACAAAATTATTTGCTGGGAATGTGACTTTCACATCCCT